>CAVMKG010000406.1:0-17500 GCA_963682025.1 Cordilura impudica
TTTTACATTTTACATTTTACATTTTACATTTTACATTTTACATTTTACATTTTACATTTTACATTTTACATTTTACATTTTACATTTTACATTTTACATTTTACATTTTACATTTTACATTTTACATTTTACATTTTACATTTTACATTTTACATTTTACATTTTACATTTTACATTTTACATTTTACATTTTACATTTTACATTTTACATTTTACATTTTACATTTTACATTTTACATTTTACATTTTACATTTTACATTTTACATTTTACATTTTACATTTTACATTTTACATTTTACATTTTACATTTTACATTTTACATTTTACATTTTACATTTTACATTTTACATTTTACATTTTACATTTTACATTTTACATTTTACATTTTACATTTTACATTTTACATTTTACATTTTACATTTTACATTTTACATTTTACATTTTACATTTTACATTTTACATTTTACATTTTACATTTTACATTTTACATTTTACATTTTACATTTTACATTTTACATTTTACATTTTACATTTTACATTTTACATTTTACATTTTACATTTTACATTTTACATTTTACATTTTACATTTTACATTTTACATTTTACATTTTACATTTTACATTTTACATTTTACATTTTACATTTTACATTTTACATTTTACATTTTACATTTTACATTTTACATTTTACATTTTACATTTTACATTTTACATTTTACATTTTACATTTTACATTTTACATTTTACATTTTACATTTTACATTTTACATTTTACATTTTACATTTTACATTTTACATTTTACATTTTACATTTTACATTTTACATTTTACATTTTACATTTTACATTTTACATTTTACATTTTACATTTTACATTTTACATTTTACATTTTACATTTTACATTTTACATTTTACATTTTACATTTTACATTTTACATTTTACATTTTACATTTTACATTTTACATTTTACATTTTACATTTTACATTTTACATTTTACATTTTACATTTTACATTTTACATTTTACATTTTACATTTTACATTTTACATTTTACATTTTACATTTTACATTTTACATTTTACATTTTACATTTTACATTTTACATTTTACATTTTACATTTTACATTTTACATTTTACATTTTACATTTTACATTTTACATTTTACATTTTACATTTTACATTTTACATTTTACATTTTACATTTTACATTTTACATTTTACATTTTACATTTTACATTTTACATTTTACATTTTACATTTTACATTTTACATTTTACATTTTACATTTTACATTTTACATTTTACATTTTACATTTTACATTTTACATTTTACATTTTACATTTTACATTTTACATTTTACATTTTACATTTTACATTTTACATTTTACATTTTACATTTTACATTTTACATTTTACATTTTACATTTTACATTTTACATTTTACATTTTACATTTTACATTTTACATTTTACATTTTACATTTTACATTTTACATTTTACATTTTACATTTTACATTTTACATTTTACATTTTACATTTTACATTTTACATTTTACATTTTACATTTTACATTTTACATTTTACATTTTACATTTTACATTTTACATTTTACATTTTACATTTTACATTTTACATTTTACATTTTACATTTTACATTTTACATTTTACATTTTACATTTTACATTTTACATTTTACATTTTACATTTTACATTTTACATTTTACATTTTACATTTTACATTTTACATTTTACATTTTACATTTTACATTTTACATTTTACATTTTACATTTTACATTTTACATTTTACATTTTACATTTTACATTTTACATTTTACATTTTACATTTTACATTTTACATTTTACATTTTACATTTTACATTTTACATTTTACATTTTACATTTTACATTTTACATTTTACATTTTACATTTTACATTTTACATTTTACATTTTACATTTTACATTTTACATTTTACATTTTACATTTTACATTTTACATTTTACATTTTACATTTTACATTTTACATTTTACATTTTACATTTTACATTTTACATTTTACATTTTACATTTTACATTTTACATTTTACATTTTACATTTTACATTTTACATTTTACATTTTACATTTTACATTTTACATTTTACATTTTACATTTTACATTTTACATTTTACATTTTACATTTTACATTTTACATTTTACATTTTACATTTTACATTTTACATTTTACATTTTACATTTTACATTTTACATTTTACATTTTACATTTTACATTTTACATTTTACATTTTACATTTTACATTTTACATTTTACATTTTACATTTTACATTTTACATTTTACATTTTACATTTTACATTTTACATTTTACATTTTACATTTTACATTTTACATTTTACATTTTACATTTTACATTTTACATTTTACATTTTACATTTTACATTTTACATTTTACATTTTACATTTTACATTTTACATTTTACATTTTACATTTTACATTTTACATTTTACATTTTACATTTTACATTTTACATTTTACATTTTACATTTTACATTTTACATTTTACATTTTACATTTTACATTTTACATTTTACATTTTACATTTTACATTTTACATTTTACATTTTACATTTTACATTTTACATTTTACATTTTACATTTTACATTTTACATTTTACATTTTACATTTTACATTTTACATTTTACATTTTACATTTTACATTTTACATTTTACATTTTACATTTTACATTTTACATTTTACATTTTACATTTTACATTTTACATTTTACATTTTACATTTTACATTTTACATTTTACATTTTACATTTTACATTTTACATTTTACATTTTACATTTTACATTTTACATTTTACATTTTACATTTTACATTTTACATTTTACATTTTACATTTTACATTTTACATTTTACATTTTACATTTTACATTTTACATTTTACATTTTACATTTTACATTTTACATTTTACATTTTACATTTTACATTTTACATTTTACATTTTACATTTTACATTTTACATTTTACATTTTACATTTTACATTTTACATTTTACATTTTACATTTTACATTTTACATTTTACATTTTACATTTTACATTTTACATTTTACATTTTACATTTTACATTTTACATTTTACATTTTACATTTTACATTTTACATTTTACATTTTACATTTTACATTTTACATTTTACATTTTACATTTTACATTTTACATTTTACATTTTACATTTTACATTTTACATTTTACATTTTACATTTTACATTTTACATTTTACATTTTACATTTTACATTTTACATTTTACATTTTACATTTTACATTTTACATTTTACATTTTACATTTTACATTTTACATTTTACATTTTACATTTTACATTTTACATTTTACATTTTACATTTTACATTTTACATTTTACATTTTACATTTTACATTTTACATTTTACATTTTACATTTTACATTTTACATTTTACATTTTACATTTTACATTTTACATTTTACATTTTACATTTTACATTTTACATTTTACATTTTACATTTTACATTTTACATTTTACATTTTACATTTTACATTTTACATTTTACATTTTACATTTTACATTTTACATTTTACATTTTACATTTTACATTTTACATTTTACATTTTACATTTTACATTTTACATTTTACATTTTACATTTTACATTTTACATTTTACATTTTACATTTTACATTTTACATTTTACATTTTACATTTTACATTTTACATTTTACATTTTACATTTTACATTTTACATTTTACATTTTACATTTTACATTTTACATTTTACATTTTACATTTTACATTTTACATTTTACATTTTACATTTTACATTTTACATTTTACATTTTACATTTTACATTTTACATTTTACATTTTACATTTTACATTTTACATTTTACATTTTACATTTTACATTTTACATTTTACATTTTACATTTTACATTTTACATTTTACATTTTACATTTTACATTTTACATTTTACATTTTACATTTTACATTTTACATTTTACATTTTACATTTTACATTTTACATTTTACATTTTACATTTTACATTTTACATTTTACATTTTACATTTTACATTTTACATTTTACATTTTACATTTTACATTTTACATTTTACATTTTACATTTTACATTTTACATTTTACATTTTACATTTTACATTTTACATTTTACATTTTACATTTTACATTTTACATTTTACATTTTACATTTTACATTTTACATTTTACATTTTACATTTTACATTTTACATTTTACATTTTACATTTTACATTTTACATTTTACATTTTACATTTTACATTTTACATTTTACATTTTACATTTTACATTTTACATTTTACATTTTACATTTTACATTTTACATTTTACATTTTACATTTTACATTTTACATTTTACATTTTACATTTTACATTTTACATTTTACATTTTACATTTTACATTTTACATTTTACATTTTACATTTTACATTTTACATTTTACATTTTACATTTTACATTTTACATTTTACATTTTACATTTTACATTTTACATTTTACATTTTACATTTTACATTTTACATTTTACATTTTACATTTTACATTTTACATTTTACATTTTACATTTTACATTTTACATTTTACATTTTACATTTTACATTTTACATTTTACATTTTACATTTTACATTTTACATTTTACATTTTACATTTTACATTTTACATTTTACATTTTACATTTTACATTTTACATTTTACATTTTACATTTTACATTTTACATTTTACATTTTACATTTTACATTTTACATTTTACATTTTACATTTTACATTTTACATTTTACATTTTACATTTTACATTTTACATTTTACATTTTACATTTTACATTTTACATTTTACATTTTACATTTTACATTTTACATTTTACATTTTACATTTTACATTTTACATTTTACATTTTACATTTTACATTTTACATTTTACATTTTACATTTTACATTTTACATTTTACATTTTACATTTTACATTTTACATTTTACATTTTACATTTTACATTTTACATTTTACATTTTACATTTTACATTTTACATTTTACATTTTACATTTTACATTTTACATTTTACATTTTACATTTTACATTTTACATTTTACATTTTACATTTTACATTTTACATTTTACATTTTACATTTTACATTTTACATTTTACATTTTACATTTTACATTTTACATTTTACATTTTACATTTTACATTTTACATTTTACATTTTACATTTTACATTTTACATTTTACATTTTACATTTTACATTTTACATTTTACATTTTACATTTTACATTTTACATTTTACATTTTACATTTTACATTTTACATTTTACATTTTACATTTTACATTTTACATTTTACATTTTACATTTTACATTTTACATTTTACATTTTACATTTTACATTTTACATTTTACATTTTACATTTTACATTTTACATTTTACATTTTACATTTTACATTTTACATTTTACATTTTACATTTTACATTTTACATTTTACATTTTACATTTTACATTTTACATTTTACATTTTACATTTTACATTTTACATTTTACATTTTACATTTTACATTTTACATTTTACATTTTACATTTTACATTTTACATTTTACATTTTACATTTTACATTTTACATTTTACATTTTACATTTTACATTTTACATTTTACATTTTACATTTTACATTTTACATTTTACATTTTACATTTTACATTTTACATTTTACATTTTACATTTTACATTTTACATTTTACATTTTACATTTTACATTTTACATTTTACATTTTACATTTTACATTTTACATTTTACATTTTACATTTTACATTTTACATTTTACATTTTACATTTTACATTTTACATTTTACATTTTACATTTTACATTTTACATTTTACATTTTACATTTTACATTTTACATTTTACATTTTACATTTTACATTTTACATTTTACATTTTACATTTTACATTTTACATTTTACATTTTACATTTTACATTTTACATTTTACATTTTACATTTTACATTTTACATTTTACATTTTACATTTTACATTTTACATTTTACATTTTACATTTTACATTTTACATTTTACATTTTACATTTTACATTTTACATTTTACATTTTACATTTTACATTTTACATTTTACATTTTACATTTTACATTTTACATTTTACATTTTACATTTTACATTTTACATTTTACATTTTACATTTTACATTTTACATTTTACATTTTACATTTTACATTTTACATTTTACATTTTACATTTTACATTTTACATTTTACATTTTACATTTTACATTTTACATTTTACATTTTACATTTTACATTTTACATTTTACATTTTACATTTTACATTTTATATTTTATATTTTACATTTTACATTTTACATTTTACATTTTACATTTTACATTTTACATTTTACATTTTACATTTTACATTTTACATTTTACATTTTACATTTTACATTTTACATTTTACATTTTACATTTTACATTTTACATTTTACATTTTACATTTTACATTTTACATTTTACATTTTACATTTTACATTTTACATTTTACATTTTACATTTTACATTTTACATTTTACATTTTACATTTTACATTTTACATTTTACATTTTACATTTTACATTTTACATTTTACATTTTACATTTTACATTTTACATTTTACATTTTACATTTTACATTTTACATTTTACATTTTACATTTTACATTTTACATTTTACATTTTACATTTTACATTTTACATTTTACATTTTACATTTTACATTTTACATTTTACATTTTACATTTTACATTTTACATTTTACATTTTACATTTTACATTTTACATTTTACATTTTACATTTTACATTTTACATTTTACATTTTACATTTTACATTTTACATTTTACATTTTACATTTTACATTTTACATTTTACATTTTACATTTTACATTTTACATTTTACATTTTACATTTTACATTTTACATTTTACATTTTACATTTTACATTTTACATTTTACATTTTACATTTTACATTTTACATTTTACATTTTACATTTTACATTTTACATTTTACATTTTACATTTTACATTTTACATTTTACATTTTACATTTTACATTTTACATTTTACATTTTACATTTTACATTTTACATTTTACATTTTACATTTTACATTTTACATTTTACATTTTACATTTTACATTTTACATTTTACATTTTACATTTTACATTTTACATTTTACATTTTACATTTTACATTTTACATTTTACATTTTACATTTTACATTTTACATTTTACATTTTACATTTTACATTTTACATTTTACATTTTACATTTTACATTTTACATTTTACATTTTACATTTTACATTTTACATTTTACATTTTACATTTTACATTTTACATTTTACATTTTACATTTTACATTTTACATTTTACATTTTACATTTTACATTTTACATTTTACATTTTACATTTTACATTTTACATTTTACATTTTACATTTTACATTTTACATTTTACATTTTACATTTTACATTTTACATTTTACATTTTACATTTTACATTTTACATTTTACATTTTACATTTTACATTTTACATTTTACATTTTACATTTTACATTTTACATTTTACATTTTACATTTTACATTTTACATTTTACATTTTACATTTTACATTTTACATTTTACACTTTACACTTTACATTTTACATTTTACACTTTACATTTTACATATTACATTTTACATTTTTCATTTTACATTTTCTGTTTTTCATTTTCCATTTTCCATTCTCCATTTTCCATTTCCATTTTTCATTTTCCATTTTTCGTTTTTAGTTTTCATTTTTTCTTTCATATTGGCGATTTTTTTTTATTATAACGTGATAACGATAAAAAAAATATGTGGCAATACTACTAACATGAGCTATGTTATTGTGTTCTTGGTATTGTTAATATATGTATATGCATAATTTTTTTGTGGCATTTTTTATGTTGTTGTACAATTATAATGTTCAACCACTAAACTGTTACAACAAACACACTGGTTTTTATGTTTTTTTTAGAGGTATCTACATATTTTTGCTCGTATCTCATCACGATGATGGCAAATGGTATTTTGTAGCCTTCTCTAGTTAGATGGCTTTTTTTGTGAATGAGCGTGATTTAAACAGACAGACGGACAGACGGACATCGCTATATCGACTCGAGCTGTGATAAGGATCAAGAATATATATATACTTTATGGGGTAGGAAATTAGTTTTTCGATGCGTTACAAACGGAATGACAAACCTATATATACCCTCTGCCACTGAGGTGTCGAGGGTATAAAAATGAAAGATGAAAATTGCAAATTTAAATATTGTAGATTAAAAAGTAAAAATTTTAAATTAAAAATTAAAAATAAAAAATTAAAAATTAAAAATTAAAAATTAAAAATAAAAAATTAAAAATAAAAATAAAAAATTAAAAATAAAAAAATAAAAATTAAAAATTAAAAATTAAAATTAAGAATTAAAATTAAAATTTAAATTAACATTAAAATTAAAATTAAATTAAAATTAAAATTAAAATCAAAATTAAAATTAAAATTAAAATTAAAATTAAAATTAAAATTAAAATTAAAATTAAAATTAAAATTAAAATTAAAATTAAAATTAAAATTAAAATTAAAATTAAAATTAAAATTAAAATTAAAATTAAAATTAAAATTAAAATTAAAATTAAAATTAAAATTAAAATTAAAATTAAAATTAAAATTAAAATTAAAATTAAAATTAAAATTAAAATTAAAATTAAAATTAAAATTAAAATTAAAATTAAAATTAAAATTAAAATTAAAATTAAAATTAAAATTAAAATTAAAATTAAAATTAAAATTAAAATTAAAATTAAAATTAAAATTAAAATTAAAATTAAAATTAAAATTAAAATTAAAATTAAAATTAAAATTAAAATTAAAATTAAAATTAAAATTAAAATTAAAATTAAAATTAAAATTAAAATTAAAATTAAAATTAAAATTAAAATTAAAATTAAAATTAAAATTAAAATTAAAATTAAAATTAAAATTAAAATTAAAATTAAAATTAAAATTAAAATTAAAATTAAAATTAAAATTAAAATTAAAATTAAAATTAAAATTAAAATTAAAATTAAAATTAAAATTAAAATTAAAATTAAAATTAAAATTAAAATTAAAATTAAAATTAAAATTAAAATTAAAATTAAAATTAAAATTAAAATTAAAATTAAAATTAAAATTAAAATTAAAATTAAAATTAAAATTAAAATTAAAATTAAAATTAAAATTAAAATTAAAATTAAAATTAAAATTAAAATTAAAATTAAAATTAAAATTAAAATTAAAATTAAAATTAAAATTAAAATTAAAATTAAAATTAAAATTAAAATTAAAATTAAAATTAAAATTAAAATTAAAATTAAAATTAAAATTAAAATTAAAATTAAAATTAAAATTAAAATTAAAATTAAAATTAAAATTAAAATTAAAATTAAAATTAAAATTAAAATTAAAATTAAAATTAAAATTAAAATTAAAATTAAAATTAAAATTAAAATTAAAATTAAAATTAAAATTAAAATTAAAATTAAAATTAAAATTAAAATTAAAATTAAAATTAAAATTAAAATTAAAATTAAAATTAAAATTAAAATTAAAATTAAAATTAAAATTAAAATTAAAATTAAAATTAAAATTAAAATTAAAATTAAAATTAAAATTAAAATTAAAATTAAAATTAAAATTAAAATTAAAATTAAAATTAAAATTAAAATTAAAATTAAAATTAAAATTAAAATTAAAATTAAAATTAAAATTAAAATTAAAATTAAAATTAAAATTAAAATTAAAATTAAAATTAAAATTAAATTAAAATTAAAATTAAAATTAAAATTAAAATTAAAATTAAAATTAAAATTAAAATTAAAATTAAAATTAAAATTAAAATTAAAATTAAAATTAAAATTAAAATTAAAATTAAAATTAAAATTAAAATTAAAATTAAAATTAAAATTAAAATTAAAATTAAAATTAAAATTAAAATTAAAATTAAAATTAAAATTAAAATTAAAATTAAAATTAAAATTAAAATTAAAATTAAAATTAAAATTAAAATTAAAATTAAAATTAAAATTAAAATTAAAATTAAAATTAAAATTAAAATTAAAATTAAAATTAAAATTAAAATTAAAATTAAAATTAAAATTAAAATTAAAATTAAAATTAAAATTAAAATTAAAATTAAAATTAAAATTAAAATTAAAATTAAAATTAAAATTAAAATTAAAATTAAAATTAAAATTAAAATTAAAATTAAAATTAAAATTAAAATTAAAATTAAAATTAAAATTAAAATTAAAATTAAAATTAAAATTAAAATTAAAATTAAAATTAAAATTAAAATTAAAATTAAAATTAAAATTAAAATTAAAATTAAAATTAAAATTAAAATTAAAATTAAAATTAAAATTAAAATTAAAATTAAAATTAAAATTAAAATTAAAATTAAAATTAAAATTAAAATTAAAATTAAAATTAAAATTAAAATTAAAATTAAAATTAAAATTAAAATTAAAATTAAAATTAAAATTAAAATTAAAATTAAAATTAAAATTAAAATTAAAATTAAAATTAAAATTAAAATTAAAATTAAAATTAAAATTAAAATTAAAATTAAAATTAAAATTAAAATTAAAATTAAAATTAAAATTAAAATTAAAATTAAAATTAAAATTAAAATTAAAATTAAAATTAAAATTAAAATTAAAATTAAAATTAAAATTAAAATTAAAATTAAAATTAAAATTAAAATTAAAATTAAAATTAAAATTAAAATTAAAATTAAAATTAAAATTAAAATTAAAATTAAAATTAAAATTAAAATTAAAATTAAAATTAAAATTAAAATTAAAATTAAAATTAAAATTAAAATTAAAATTAAAATTAAAATTAAAATTAAAATTAAAATTAAAATTAAAATTAAAATTAAAATTAAAATTAAAATTAAAATTAAAATTAAAATTAAAATTAAAATTAAAATTAAAATTAAAATTAAAATTAAAATTAAAATTAAAATTAAAATTAAAATTAAAATTAAAATTAAAATTAAAATTAAAATTAAAATTAAAATTAAAATTAAAATTAAAATTAAAATTAAAATTAAAATTAAAATTAAAATTAAAATTAAAATTAAAATTAAAATTAAAATTAAAATTAAAATTAAAATTAAAATTAAAATTAAAATTAAAATTAAAATTAAAATTAAAATTAAAATTAAAATTAAAATTAAAATTAAAATTAAAATTAAAATTAAAATTAAAATTAAAATTAAAATTAAAATTAAAATTAAAATTAAAATTAAAATTAAAATTAAAATTAAAATTAAAATTAAAATTAAAATTAAAATTAAAATTAAAATTAAAATTAAAATTAAAATTAAAATTAAAATTAAAATTAAAATTAAAATTAAAATTAAAATTAAAATTAAAATTAAAATTAAAATTAAAATTAAAATTAAAATTAAAATTAAAATTAAAATTAAAATTAAAATTAAAATTAAAATTAAAATTAAAATTAAAATTAAAATTAAAATTAAAATTAAAATTAAAATTAAAATTAAAATTAAAATTAAAATTAAAATTAAAATTAAAATTAAAATTAAAATTAAAATTAAAATTAAAATTAAAATTAAAATTAAAATTAAAATTAAAATTAAAATTAAAATTAAAATTAAAATTAAAATTAAAATTAAAATTAAAATTAAAATTAAAATTAAAATTAAAATTAAAATTAAAATTAAAATTAAAATTAAAATTAAAATTAAAATTAAAATTAAAATTAAAATTAAAATTAAAATTAAAATTAAAATTAAAATTAAAATTAAAATTAAAATTAAAATTAAAATTAAAATTAAAATTAAAATTAAAATTAAAATTAAAATTAAAATTAAAATTAAAATTAAAATTAAAATTAAAATTAAAATTAAAATTAAAATTAAAATTAAAATTAAAATTAAAATTAAAATTAAAATTAAAATTAAAATTAAAATTAAAATTAAAATTAAAATTAAAATTAAAATTAAAATTAAAATTAAAATTAAAATTAAAATTAAAATTAAAATTAAAATTAAAATTAAAATTAAAATTAAAATTAAAATTAAAATTAAAATTAAAATTAAAATTAAAATTAAAATTAAAATTAAAATTAAAATTAAAATTAAAATTAAAATTAAAATTAAAATTAAAATTAAAATTAAAATTAAAATTAAAATTAAAATTAAAATTAAAATTAAAATTAAAATTAAAATTAAAATTAAAATTAAAATTAAAATTAAAATTAAAATTAAAATTAAAATTAAAATTAAAATTAAAATTAAAATTAAAATTAAAATTAAAATTAAAATTAAAATTAAAATTAAAATTAAAATTAAAATTAAAATTAAAATTAAAATTAAAATTAAAATTAAAATTAAAATTAAAATTAAAATTAAAATTAAAATTAAAATTAAAATTAAAATTAAAATTAAAATTAAAATTAAAATTAAAATTAAAATTAAAATTAAAATTAAAATTAAAATTAAAATTAAAATTAAAATTAAAATTAAAATTAAAATTAAAATTAAAATTAAAATTAAAATTAAAATTAAAATTAAAATTAAAATTAAAATTAAAATTAAAATTAAAATTAAAATTAAAATTAAAATTAAAATTAAAATTAAAATTAAAATTAAAATTAAAATTAAAATTAAAATTAAAATTAAAATTAAAATTAAAATTAAAATTAAAATTAAAATTAAAATTAAAATTAAAATTAAAATTAAAATTAAAATTAAAATTAAAATTAAAATTAAAATTAAAATTAAAATTAAAATTAAAATTAAAATTAAAATTAAAATTAAAATTAAAATTAAAATTAAAATTAAAATTAAAATTAAAATTAAAATTAAAATTAAAATTAAAATTAAAATTAAAATTAAAATTAAAATTAAAATTAAAATTAAAATTAAAATTAAAATTAAAATTAAAATTAAAATTAAAATTAAAATTAAAATTAAAATTAAAATTAAATTAAAATTAAAATTAAAATTAAAATTAAAATTAAAATTAAAATTAAAATTAAAATTAAAATTAAAATTAAAATTAAAATTAAAATTAAAATTAAAATTAAAATTAAAATTAAAATTAAAATTAAAATTAAAATTAAAATTAAAATTAAAATTAAAATTAAAATTAAAATTAAAATTAAAATTAAAATTAAAATTAAAATTAAAATTAAAATTAAAATTAAAATTAAAATTAAAATTAAAATTAAAATTAAAATTAAAATTAAAATTAAAATTAAAATTAAAATTAAAATTAAAATTAAAATTAAAATTAAAATTAAAATTAAAATTAAAATTAAAATTAAAATTAAAATTAAAATTAAAATTAAAATTAAAATTAAAATTAAAATTAAAATTAAAATTAAAATTAAAATTAAAATTAAAATTAAAATTAAAATTAAAATTAAAATTAAAATTAAAATTAAAATTAAAATTAAAATTAAAATTAAAATTAAAATTAAAATTAAAATTAAAATTAAAATTAAAATTAAAATTAAAATTAAAATTAAAATTAAAATTAAAATTAAAATTAAAATTAAAATTAAAATTAAAATTAAAATTAAAATTAAAATTAAAATTAAAATTAAAATTAAAATTAAAATTAAAATTAAAATTAAAATTAAAATTAAAATTAAAATTAAAATTAAAATTAAAATTAAAATTAAAATTAAAATTAAAATTAAAATTAAAATTAAAATTAAAATTAAAATTAAAATTAAAATTAAAATTAAAATTAAAATTAAAATTAAAATTAAAATTAAAATTAAAATTAAAATTAAAATTAAAATTAAAATTAAAATTAAAATTAAAATTAAAATTAAAATTAAATTAAAATTAAAATTAAAATTAAAATTAAAATTAAAATTAAAATTAAAATTAAAATTAAAATTAAAATTAAAATTAAAATTAAAATTAAAATTAAAATTAAAATTAAAATTAAAATTAAAATTAAAATTAAAATTAAAATTAAAATTAAAATTAAAATTAAAATTAAAATTAAAATTAAAATTAAAATTAAAATTAAAATTAAAATTAAAATTAAAATTAAAATTAAAATTAAAATTAAAATTAAAATTAAAATTAAAATTAAAATTAAAATTAAAATTAAAATTAAAATTAAAATTAAAATTAAAATTAAAATTAAAATTAAAATTAAAATTAAAATTAAAATTAAAATTAAAATTAAAATTAAAATTAAAATTAAAATTAAAATTAAAATTAAAATTAAAATTAAAATTAAAATTAAAATTAAAATTAAAATTAAAATTAAAATTAAAATTAAAATTAAAATTAAAATTAAAATTAAAATTAAAATTAAAATTAAAATTAAAATTAAAATTAAAATTAAAATTAAAATTAAAATTAAAATTAAAATTAAAATTAAAATTAAAATTAAAATTAAAATTAAAATTAAAATTAAAATTAAAATTAAAATTAAAATTAAAATTAAAATTAAAATTAAAATTAAAATTAAAATTAAAATTAAAATTAAAATTAAAATTAAAATTAAAATTAAAATTAAAATTAAAATTAAAATTAAAATTAAAATTAAAATTAAAATTAAAATTAAAATTAAAATTAAAATTAAAATTAAAATTAAAATTAAAATTAAAATTAAAATTAAAATTAAAATTAAAATTAAAATTAAAATTAAAATTAAAATTAAAATTAAAATTAATTAAAATTAAAATTAAGATTAAAATTAAAATTAAAATTAAAATTAAAATTAAAATTAAAATTAAAATTAAAATTAAAATTAAAATTAAAATTAAAATTAAAATTAAAATTAAAATTAAAATTAAAATTAAAATTAAAATTAAAATTAAAATTAAAATTAAAATTAAAATTAAAATTAAAATTAAAATTAAAATTAAAATTAAAATTAAAATTAAAATTAAAATTAAAATTAAAATTAAAATTTAAAATTAAAATTAAAATTAAAATTAAAATTAAAATTAAAATTAAAATTTAAATTAAAATTAAAATTAAAATTAAAATTAAAATTAAAATTAAAATTAAAATTAAAATTAAAATTAAAATTAAAATTAAAATTAAAATTAAAATTAAAATTAAAATTAAAATTAAAATTAAAATTAAATTAAAATTAAAATTAAAATTAAAATTAAAATTAAAATTAAATTAAAATTAAAATTAAAATTAAAATTAAAATTAAAATTAAAATTAAAATTAAAATTAAAATTAAAATTAAAATTAAAATTAAAATTAAAATTAAAATTAAAATTAAAATTAAAATTAAAATTAAAATTAAAATTAAAATTAAAATTAAAATTAAAATTAAAATTAAAATTAAAATTAAAATTAAAATTAAAATTAAAATTAAAATTAAAATTAAAATTAAAATTAAAATTAAAATTAAAATTAAAATTAAAATTAAAATTAAAATTAAAATTAAAATTAAAATTAAAATTAAAATTAAAATTAAAATTAAAATTAAAATTAAAATTAAAATTAAAATTAAAATTAAAATTAAAATTAAAATTAAAATTAAAATTAAAATTAAAATTAAAATTAAAATTAAAATTAAAATTAAAATTAAAATTAAAATTAAAATTAAAATTAAAATTAAAATTAAAATTAAAATTAAAATTAAAATTAAAATTAAAATTAAAATTAAAATTAAAATTAAAATTAAAATTAAAATTAAAATTAAAATTAAAATTAAAATTAAAATTAAAATTAAAATTAAAATTAAAATTAAAATTAAAATTAAAATTAAAATTAAAATTAAAATTAAAATTAAAATTAAAATTAAAATTAAAATTAAAATTAAAATTAAAATTAAAATTAAAATTAAAATTAAAATTAAAATTAAAATTAAAATTAAAATTAAAATTAAAATTAAAATTAAAATTAAAATTAAAATTAAAATTAAAATTAAAATTAAAATTAAAATTAAAATTAAAATTAAAATTAAAATTAAAATTAAAATTAAAATTAAAATTAAAATTAAAATTAAAATTAAAATTAAAATTAAAATTAAAATTAAAATTAAAATTAAAATTAAAATTAAAATTAAAATTAAAATTAAAATTAAAATTAAAATTAAAATTAAAATTAAAATTAAA
Organism: Cordilura impudica; assembly: GCA_963682025.1. Classification (NCBI taxonomy): domain Eukaryota; kingdom Metazoa; phylum Arthropoda; class Insecta; order Diptera; family Scathophagidae; genus Cordilura; species Cordilura impudica. The sequence goes on from CAVMKG010000406.1 coordinate 16,268, forward strand.
ATTAAAATTAAAATTAAAATTAAAATTAAAATTAAAATTAAAATTAAAATTAAAATTAAAATTAAAATTAAAATTAAAATTAAAATTAAAATTAAAATTAAAATTAAAATTAAAATTAAAATTAAAATTAAAATTAAAATTAAAATTAAAATTAAAATTAAAATTAAAATTAAAATTAAAATTAAAATTAAAATTAAAATTAAAATTAAAATTAAAATTAAAATTAAAATTAAAATTAAAATTAAAATTAAAATTAAAATTAAAATTAAATTAAAATTAAAATTAAAATTAAAATTAAAATTAAAATTAAAATTAAAATTAAAATTAAAATTAAAATTAAAATTAAAATTAAAATTAAAATTAAAATTAAAATTAAAATTAAAATTAAAATTAAAATTAAAATTAAAATTAAAATTAAAATTAAAATTAAAATTAAAATTAAAATTAAAATTAAAATTAAAATTAAAATTAAAATTAAAATTAAAATTAAAATTAAAATTAAAATTAAAATTAAAATTAAAATTAAAATTAAAATTAAAATTAAAATTAAAATTAAAATTAAAATTAAAATTAAAATTAAAATTAAAATTAAAATTAAAATTAAAATTAAAATTAAAATTAAAATTAAAATTAAAATTAAAATTAAAATTAAAATTAAAATTAAAATTAAAATTAAAATTAAAATTAAAATTAAAATTAAAATTAAAATTAAAATTAAAATTAAAATTAAAATTAAAATTAAAATTAAAATTAAAATTAAAATTAAAATTAAAATTAAAATTAAAATTAAAATTAAAATTAAAATTAAAATTAAAATTAAAATTAAAATTAAAATTAAAATTAAAATTAAAATTAAAATTAAAATTAAAATTAAAATTAAAATTAAAATTAAAATTAAAATTAAAATTAAAATTAAAATTAAAATTAAAATTAAAATTAAAATTAAAATTAAAATTAAAATTAAAATTAAAAATTAAAATTAAAATTAAAATTAAAATTAAAATTAAAATTAAAATTAAAATTAAAATTAAAATTAAAATTAAAATTAAAATTAAAATTAAAATTAAAATTAAAATTAAAATTAAAATTAAAATTAAAATTAAAATTAAAATTAAAATTAAAATTAAAATTAAAATTAAAATTAAAATTAAAATTAAAATTAAAATTAAAATTAAAATTAAAATTAAAATTAAAATTAAAATTAAAATTAAAATTAAAATTAAAATTAAAATT
>CAVMKG010000406.1:25000-26951 GCA_963682025.1 Cordilura impudica
AAAATTAAAATTAAAATTAAAATTAAAATTAAATTAAAATTAAAATTAAAATTAAAATTAAAATTAAAATTAAAATTAAAATTAAAATTAAAATTAAAATTAAATTAAAATTAAAATTAAAATTAAAATTAAAATTAAAATTAAAAATAAAATTAAAATTAAAATTTAAAATTAAAATTAAAATTAAAATTTAAAATTAAAATTAAAATTAAAATTAAAATTAAAATTTAAAATAAAATTAAATTAAAATTAAAATTAAAATTAAAATTAAAATTAAAATTAAATTAAAATTAAAATTAAAATTAAAATTAAAATTAAAATTAAAATTAAAATTAAAATTAAAATTAAAATTAAAATTAAAATTAAATTAAAATTAAAATTAAAATTAAAATTAAAATTAAAATTAAAATTAAATTAAAATTAAAATTAAAATTAAAATTAAAATTAAAATTAAAATTAAAATTAAAATTAAAATTAAAATTAAAATTAAAATTAAAATTAAAATTAAAATTAAAATTAAAATTAAATTAAAATTAAAATTAAAATTAAAATTAAAATTAAAATTAAAATTAAAATTAAAATTAAAATTAAAATTAAAATTAAAATTAAAATTAAAATTAAAATTAAAATTTAAAATTAAAATTAAAATTAAAATTAAAATTAAAAATAAAATTAAAATTAAAATTAAAATTAAAATTAAAATTAAAATTAAAATTAAAATTAAAATTAAAATTAAAATTAAAATTAAAATTAAAATTAAAATTAAAATTAAAATTTAAAATTAAAATTAAAAATTAAAAAATTAAAATTAAAATTTAAAATTAAAATTAAATTAAAATTAAAATTAAAATTAAAATAAAATTAAAATTAAAATTAAAATTAAAATTAAAATTAAAATTAAAATTAAAATTAAAATTAAAATTAAAATTAAAATTAAATTAAAATTAAAATTAAAATTAAAATTAAAATTAAAATTAAAATTAAAATTAAAATTAAAATTAAAATTAAAATTAAAATTAAAATTAAAATTAAAATTAAAATTAAAATTAAAATTAAAAATTAAATTAAAAAATTAAAATTAAAATTAAAATTAAAATTAAAATTAAAATTAAAATTAAAATTAAAATTAAAATTAAAATTAAAATTAAAATTAAAATTAAAATTAAAATTAAATTAAAATTAAAATTAAAATTAAAATTAAAATTAAAATTAAAATTAAAATTAAAATTAAAATTAAAATTAAAATTAAAATTAAAATTAAAATTAAAATTAAAATTAAAATTAAAATTAAAATTAAAATTAAAATTAAAATTAAATTAAAATTAAAATTAAAATTAAAATTAAAATTAAAAAATTAAAATTAAAATTAAAATTAAAATTAAAATTAAAATTAAAATTAAAATTAAAATTAAAATTAAAATTAAAATTAAAATTAAAATTAAAATTAAAATTAAAATTAAAATTAAAATTAAAATTAAAAATTAAAATTAAAATTAAAATTAAATTAAAATTAAAATTAAAATTAAAATTAAAATTAAAATTAAAATTAAAATTAAAATTAAAATTAAAATTAAAATTAAAATTAAAATTAATTAAAATTAAAATTAAAATTAAAATTAAAATTAAAATTAAAATTAAAATTAAAATTAAAATTAAAATTAAAATTAAAATTAAAATTAAAATTAAAATTAAAATTAAAATTAAAATTAAAATTAAAATTAAAATTAAAATTAAAATTAAAATTAAAATTAAAATTAAAAATTAAAATTAAAATTAAAATTAAAATTAAAATTAAAATTAAATTAAAATTAAAATTAAAATTAAAATTAAATTAAAATTAAATTAAAATTAAAATTAAAATTAAAATTAAAATTAAATTAAAATTAAAATTAAAATTAAAATTAAATTAAAATTAAATTAAAATTTAAATTTAAATTAAAATTTAAAATTA
>CAVMKG010000407.1:0-2500 GCA_963682025.1 Cordilura impudica
TTAAATTTTTAATTTTTAATTTTAATTTAATTTAATTTTTAATTTTTAGTTTTTAATTTTTAATTTTTAATTTTAATTTTTAATTTTTAATTTTTAATTTTTAATTTTTAATTTTTAATTTTTAATTTTTAACTTTTAATTTTTAATTTTAATTTTTAATTTTTAATTTTTAATTTTTAGTTTTTAATTTTTAATTTTTAATTCTTAATTCTTAATTTTTAATTTTTAATTTTTAATTTTTAATTTTTAATTTTTAATTTTTAATATTTAATATTTAATTTTTAATTTTTTATTTTATTTTTAATATTTAATTTTTAATATATAATATTTAATTTTTAGTTTTTAATTTTTAATTTTTAATTTTTAATTTTTATTTTTTATTTTTTAATTTTTAATTTTTAATTTTAAATATTTAATTTTTAAAATTAAATTTTTAATTTTTAATTTTTAATTATTAATTTTTAATTTTTAATTTTTATTTTTTAATTTTTAATTTTTAATTTTTAATTTTTAATTTTTAATTTTTAATTTTTAATTTTTAAATTTTAATTTTTAATTTTTAATTTTTAATTTTTAATTTTTAATTTTTAATTTTTAATTTTTAATTTTTAATTTTTAATTTTTAATTTTTAAATTTTAATTTTTAATTTTTTATTTTTAATTTTTAATTTTTAATTTTTAATTTTTAGTTTTTAATTTTTAATTTTTAATTTTTTACTTTTAATTTTTAATTTTTAATTTTTAATTTTTAATATTTAATTTTTAATTTTTAATTTTTAATTTTTAATTTTTAATTTTTAATTTTTAATTTTTAATTTTTAATTTTTAATTTTTAATTTTTTAAATTTTAATTTTTAATTTTTAATTTTTAATTTTAAATTTTAAATTTTTAATTTTTAATTTTTAATTTTTAATTTTAAATTTTTAATTTTTATTTTTAATTTTTAATATTAAATTTTTAATTTTAAATTTTTAATTTTTAATTTTTAATATTTAATTTTTTATTTTTAATTTTTAATTTTTAATTTTTAATTTTTAATTTTTAATTTTTAATTTTTAATTTTTAATTTTTAATTTTTAATTTTTAATTTAATTTTTTTAATTTTAATTTTTAATTTTTAATTTTTAATTTTTAATTTTTAATTTTTAATTTTTAATTTTTAATTTTTAATTTTTAATTTTTAATTTTTAATTTTTAATTTTTAATTTTTAATTTTTAATTTTTAATTTTTAATTTTTAATTTTTAATTTTTAATTTTTAATTTTTAATTTTTAATTTTTAGTTTTTAATTTTTAATTTTTAATTCTTAATTTTTAATTTTTAATTTTTAATATTTAATTTTTAATTTTTAATTTTTTATTTTTAATATTTAATTTTTAATTTTTAATATTTAATATTTAATTTTTAATTTTTAATTTTTAATTTTTAATTTTTAATTTTTAATTTTAATTTTTAATTTTTAATTTTTAATTTTTAATTTTTAATTTTTAATTTTTAATTTTTAATTTTTAATTTTTAATTTTTAATTTTTAATTTTTAATTTTTAATTTTTAATATTTAATTTTTAAAATTAAATTTTTAATTTTTAATTATTAATTTTTAATTTTTAATTTTTAATTTTTAATTTTTAATTTTTAATTTTTAATTTTTAATTTTTAATTTTCAATTTTTAATTTTTAATTTTTAATTTTTTATTTTTTATTTTAATTTTTAATTTTTAATTTTTAATTTTTAATTTTTAATTTTTAATTTTTAATTTTTAATTTTTAATTTTTAATTTTTAATTTTTAATTTTTAATTTTTAAATTTTAATTTTTAATTTTTAATTTTTAATTTTTAATTTTTATTTTTAATTTTAATTTTTAATTTTTAATTTTTAATTTTAATTTTTAATTTTTAATTTTAAATTTTTTATTTTTAGTTTTTGATTTTTAATTTTTAATTTTTAATTCTTAATTTTTAATTTTTAATTTTTAATATTTAATTTTTAATTTTTTATTTTATTTTTAATATTTAATTTTTAATATTTAATATTTAATTTTTAGTTTTTAATTTTTAATTTTTAATTTTTAATTTTAATTTTTAATTTTTAATTTTTAATTTTTAATTTTTAATTTTTAATTTTTAATTTTTAATTTTTAATTTTTAATTTTTAATTTTTAATTTTTAATTTTTAATTTTTAATTTTTAATTTTTAATTTTTAATTTTTAAATTTTAATTTTTAATTTTTAATTTTTAAATTTTAATTTTTAATTTTTTATTTTTAATTTTTAATTTTTAATTTTTAATTTTTAATTTTTAGTTTTTAATTTTTAATTTTTAATTTTTTACTTTTAATTTTTAATTTTTATTTTTTAATTTTTAATTTTTAATTTTTAATTTTTAATTTTTAATTTTTAATTTTTAATTTTTAATTTTTAATTTTTAATTTTTAATTTTTAATTTTTAATTTTTAATTTTTAATTTTTAATTTTAAATTTTTAATTTTTAATTTTTAA
>CAVMKG010000407.1:7500-10000 GCA_963682025.1 Cordilura impudica
TAATTTTTAATTTTTAATTTTTAATTTTTAATTTTTAATTTTTAATTTTTAATTTTTAATTTTTAATTTTTAATTTTTAATTTTTAATTTTTAATTTTTAATTTTTAATTTTTAATTTTTAATTTTTAATTTTTAATTTTTAATTTTTAACTTTTAAATTTTAATTTTTAATTTTTAATTTTTAATTTTTAATTTTTAATTTTTAGTTTTTAATTTTTAATTTTTAATTCTTAATTTTTAATTTTTAATTTTTAATATTTAATATTTAATTTTTAATTTTTAATTTTTTATTTTTAATATTTAATTTTTAATTTTTAATATTTAATATTTAATTTTTAATTTTTAATTTTTAATTTTTAATTTTTAATTTTTAATTTTTAATTTTTAATTTTTAATTTTTAATTTTTAATATTTAATTTTTAAAATTAAATTTTTAATTTTTAATTATTAATTTTTAATTTTTAATTTTTAATTTTTAATTTTTAATTTTTAATTTTTAATTTTTAATTTTTAATTTTTAATTTTTAATTTTTAATTTTTAATTTTTAATTTTTAATTTTTAATTTTTAATTTTTAATTTTTAATTTTTAATTTTTTATTTTTAATTTTTAATTTTTAATTTTTAATTTTTAATTTTTAATTTTTAATTTTTAATTTTTAATTTTTAATTTTTAATTTTTAATTTTTAATTTTTAATTTTTAATTTTTAATTTTTAATTTTAATTTTTAATTTTTAATTTTTAATTTTTAATTTTTAATTTTTAATTTTTAATTTTTAATTTTTAATTTTTAATTTTTAATTTTTAATTTTTAATTTTTAATTTTTAATTTTTAATTTTTAATTTTTAATTTTTAATTTTTAATTTTTAATTTTTAATTTTTAATTTTTAATTTTTAAATTTTAATATTTAATTTTTAATTTTTAATTTTTAATTTTTAATTTTTAATTTTTTATTTTTAATTTTAATTTTTAATATTTAATTTTTAATTTTTAATTTTTAATTTTAAATTTTTTATTTTTAGTTTTTGATTTTTAATTTTTAATTTTTAATTTTTAATTCTTAATTTTTAATTTTTAATTTTTAATTTTTAATTTTTAATTTTTAATTTTTAATTTTTAATATTTAATTTTTAATTTTTTATTTTATTTTTAATATTTAATTTTTAATATTTAATATTTAATATTTAATTTTTAGTTTTTAATTTTTAATTTTTAATTTTTAATTTTTAATTTTTATTTTTTAATTTTTAATTTTTAATATTTAATTTTTAAAATTAAATTTTTAATTTTTAATTTTTAATTATTAATTTTTAATTTTTAATTTTTAATTTTTAATTTTTAATTTTTAATTTTTAATTTTTAATTTTTAATTTTAATTTTTAATTTTTAATTTTTAATTTTTAATTTTTAATTTTTAATTTTTAATTTTTAATTTTTAATTTTTAATTTTTAATTTTTAATTTTTAATTTTTAATTTTTAATTTTTAATTTTTAATTTTTAATTTTTAATTTTTAATTTTTAATTTTTAATTTTTAATTTTTAATTTTTAATTTTTAATTTTAAATTTTTAATTTTTAATTTTTAATTTTTAAGTTTTAATTTATAATTTTTAATTTTTAATTTTTAATTTTTAATTTTTAATTTTTAATTTTTAATTGTTAATTTTTAATTTTTAACTTTTAATTTTTAATTTTTAATTTTTAATTTTTAATTTTTAATTTTTAATTTTTAATTTTTAATTTTTAATTTTTAATTTTTAATTTTTAATTTTTAATTTTTAATTTTTAATTTTTAATTGTTAATTTTTAATTGTTAATTTTTTAATTTTTAATTTTTAATTTTTAATTTTTAATTTTTAATTTTTAATTTTTAATTTTTAATTTTAATTTTAATTTTTAATTTTTAATTTTTAATTTTTAATTTTTAATTTTTAATTTTTAATTTTTAATTTTTAATTTTTAATTTTTAATTTTTAATTTTTAATTTTTAATTTTTAATTTTTAATTTTTAATTTTTAATTTTTAATTTTTAATTTTTAATTTTTAATTTTTAATTTTTAATTTTTAATTTTTAATTTTTAATTTTTAATTTTTAATTTTTAATTTTTAATTTTTAATTTTTAATTTTTAATTTTTAATTTTTAATTTTTAATTTTTAATTTTTAATTTTTAATTTTTAATTTTTAATTTTTAATTTTTAATTTTTAATTTTTAATTTTTAATTTTTAATTTTTAATTTTTAATTTTTAATTTTAAATTTTTATTTTTAATTTTTAATTTTTAATTTTTAATTTTTAATTTTTAATTTTTAATTTTTAATTTTTAATTTTTAATTTTTAATTTTTAATTTTTAATTTTTAATTTTTAATTTTTAATTTTTAATTTTTAATTTTTAATTTTTAATTTTTAATTTTTAATTTTTAATTTTTAATTTTTAATTTTTAATTTTTAATTTTTAATTTTTAATTTTTAATTTTTAATTTTTAATTTTTAATTTTT
>CAVMKG010000407.1:15000-17500 GCA_963682025.1 Cordilura impudica
TTAATTTTTAATTTTTAATTTTTAATTTTTAATTTTTAATTTTTAATTTTTAGTTTTTAATTTTTAATTTTTAATTCTTAATTTTTAATTTTTAATTTTTAATTTTTAATATTTAATTTTTAATTTTTAATTTTTTATTTTTAATATTTAATTTTTAATTTTTAATATTTAATATTTAATTTTTAATTTTTAATTTTTAATTTTTAATTTTTAATTTTTAATTTTTAATTTTTAATTTTTAATATTTAATTTTTAAAATTAAATTTTTAATTTTTAATTATTAATTTTTAATTTTTAATTTTTAATTTTTAATTTTTAATTTTTAATTTTTAATTTTTAATTTTTTATTTTTAATTTTTAATTTTTAATTTTTAATTTTTAATTTTTAATTTTTAATTTTTAATTTTTAATTTTTAATTTTTAATTTTTAATTTTTAATTTTTAATTTCTAATTTTTAATTTTTAATTTTTAATTTTTAATTTTTAATTTTTAATTTTTAATTTTTAATTTTTAATTTTTAATTTTTAATTTTTAATTTTTAATTTTTAATTTTTAATTTTTAATTTTTAATTTTTAAATTTTAATTTTTAATTTTTAATTTTTAATTTTTAATTTTTAATTTTTAATTTTTAATTTTTAATTTTAATTTTTAATATTTAATTTTGAATTTTTAATTTTTAATTTTAAATTTTTTATTTTTAGTTTTTGATTTTTAATTTTTAATTTTTAATTTTTAATTTTTAATTCTTAATTTTTAATTTTTAATTTTTAATTTTTAATTTTTAATTTTTAATATTTAATTTTTAATTTTTTATTTTATTTTTAATATTTAATTTTTAATATTTAATATTTAATTTTTAGTTTTTAGTTTTTAATTTTTAATTTTTAATTTTTAATTTTTATTTTTAATTTTTAATTTTTAATATTTAATTTTTAAAATTAAATTTTTAATTTTTAATTTTTAATTATTAATTTTTAATTTTTAATTTTTAATTTTTAATTTTTAATTTTTAATTTTTAATTTTTAATTTTTAATTTTTAATTTTTAATTTTTAATTTTTAATTTTTAATTTTTAATTTTTAATTTTTAATTTTTAATTTTTAATTTTTAATTTTTAATTTTTAATTTTTAATTTTTAATTTTTAATTTTTAATTTTTAATTTTTAATTTTTAATTTTTAATTTTTAATTTTTAATTTTTAATTTTTAATTTTTAATTTTTAATTTTTAATTTTTAATTTTTAATTTTTAATTTTAATTTATAATTTTTAATTTTTAATTTTTAATTTTTAACTTTTAACTTTTAATTTTTAATTTTTAATTTTTAATTTTTAATTTTTAATTTTTAATTTTTAATTTTTAATTTTTAATTTTTAATTTTTAATTTTTAATTTTTAATTTTTAATTTTTAATTTTTAATTTTTAATTTTTAATTTTTAATTTTTAATTTTTAATTTTTAATTTTTAATTGTTAATTTTTAATTTTTAATTTTTAATTTTTAATTTTTAATTTTTAATTTTTAATTTTTAATTTTTAATTTTTAATTTTTAATTTTAAATTTTTAATTTTTAATTTTTAATTTTTAATTTTTAATTTTTAATTTTTAATTTTTAATTTTTAATTTTTAATTTTTAATTTTTAATTTTTAATTTTTAATTTTTAATTTTTAATTTTTAATTTTTAATTTTTAATTTTTAATTTTTAATTTTTAATTTTTAATTTTTAATTTTTAATTTTAATTTTTAATTTTTAATTTTTAATTTTTAATTTTTAATTTTTAATTTTTAATTTTTAATTTTTAATTTTTAATTTTTAATTTTTAATTTTTAATTTTTAATTTTTAATTTTTAATTTTTAATTTTTAATTTTTAATTTTTAATTTTTAATTTTTAATTTTTAATTTTTAATTTTTAATTTTTAATTTTTAATTTTTAATTTTTAATTTTTAATTTTTAATTTTTAATTTTTAATTTTTAATTTTTAATTTTTAATTTTTAATTTTTAATTTTTAATTTTTAATTTTTAATTTTTAATTTTTAATTTTTAATTTTTAATTTTTAATTTTTAATTTTTAATTTTTAATTATTAATTTTTAATTTTTAATTTTTAATTTTTAATTTTTAATTTTTAATTTTTAATTTTAATTTTTAATTTTTAATTTTTAATTTTTAATTTTTAATTTTTAATTTTTAATTTTTAATTTTTAATTTTTAATTTTTAATTTTTAATTTTTAATTTTTAATTTTTAATTTTTAATTTTTAATTTTTAATTTTTAATTTTTAATTTTTAATTTTTAATTTTTAATTTTTAATTTTTAATTTTAATTTTTAATTTTTAATTTTAATTTTTAATTTTTAATTTTTAATTTTTAATTTTTAGTTTTTAATTTTTAATATTTAATTTTTAATTTTTAATTTTTAATTTTTAATTTTTAATTTTTAATTTTTAATTTTTAATTTTTAATTTTTAATTTTTAATTTTTAATTTTTAATTCTAA
>CAVMKG010000408.1:0-28211 GCA_963682025.1 Cordilura impudica
TTGTTGATGTTTTGTGTTGCATTGTTGTTGGTGTTTAGTATTGTATTGTTGTTGGTGTTTTGTGTTGTATAGTTATTGGTGTTTTGTGTTGTATTGTTGTTGTTGTTGTTTTGTGTTGTACTGTTGTTGGTGGTTTGTTGTGACTGTGCATTTAGTACAATATAGTTTCCGGTGTTAGTTGTGTTGTTGGATATAGGATTGGTTACGTTTGATGTGTATTGACGAGTTATGTTAGGACTTTCTTTAGCTAATATTTTAAGTAATTGGTTCTGGGATTTCTGAAGGCTGTTGCAATGTGTGGAATTTCCCCAAGCTGTTATTCCGTGACGTAAGTATGACTCTACTAGTGAAAAGTACGCTTGCCTGAGTACTGTGTGACTGGAACAGTAACTGAGATAATAATAATAATAATAATAATAATAATAATAATAATAATAATAATAATAATAATAATAATAATAATAATAATAATAATAATAATAATAATAATAATAATAATAATAATAATAATAATAATAATAATAATAATAATAATAATAATAATAATAATAATAATAATAATAATAATAATAATAATAATAATAATAATAATAATATAATAATAATAATAATTAATAATAATAATAATAATAATAATAATAATAATAATAATAATAATAATAATAATAATAATAATAATAATAATAATAATAATAATAATAATAATAATAATAAATAATAATAATAATAATAATAATAATATAATAATAATAATAATAATAATAATAATAATAATAATAATAATAATAATAATAATAATAATAATAATAATAATAATAATAATAATAATAATAATAATAATAATAATAATAATAATAATAATAATAATAATAATAATAATAATAATAATAATAATAATAATAATAATAATAATAATAATAATAATAATAATAATAATAATAATAATAATAATAATAATAATAATAATAATAATAATAATAATAATAATAATAATAATAATAATAATAATAATAATAATAATAATAATAATAATAATAATAATAATAATAATAATAATAATAATAATAATAATAATAATAATAATAATAATAATAATAATAATAATAATAATAATAATAATAATAATAATAATAAAATAATAATAATAATAATAATAATAATAATAATAATAATAATAATAATAATAATAATAATAATAATAATAATAATAATAATAATAATAATAATAATAATAATAATAATAATAATAATAATAATAATATAATAATAATAATAATAATAATAATAATAATAATAATAATAATAATAATAATAATAATAATAATAATAATAATAATAATAATAATAATAATAATAATAATAATAATAATAATAATAATAATAATAATAATAATAATAATAATAATAATAATAATAATAATAATAATAATAATAATAATAATAATAATAATAATAATAATAATAATAATAATAATAATAATAATAATAATAATAATAATAATAATAATAATAATAATAATAATAATAATAATAATAATAATAATAATAATAATAATAATAATAATAATAATAATAATAATAATAATAATAATAATAATAATAATAATAATAATAATAATAATAATAATAATAATAATAATAATAATAATAATAATAATAATAATAATAATAATAATAATAATAATAATAATAATAATAATAATAATAATAATAATAATAATAATAATAATAATAATAATAATAATAATAATAATAATAATAATAATAATAATAATAATAATAATAATAATAATAATAATAATAATAATAATAATAATAATAATAATAATAATAATAATAATAATAATAATAATAATAATAATAATAATAATAATAATAATAATAATAATAATAATAATAATAATAATAATAATAATAATAATAATAATAATAATAATAATAATAATAATAATAATAATAATAATAATAATAATAATAATAATAATAATAATAATAATAATAATAATAATAATAATAATAATAATAATAATAATAATAATAATAATAATAATAATAATAATAATAATAATAATAATAATAATAATAATAATAATAATAATAATAATAATAATAATAATAATAATAATAATAATAATAATATAATAATAATAATAATAATAATAATAATAATAATAATAATAATAATAATAATAATAATAATAATAATAATATAATAATAATAATAATAATAATAATAATAATAATAATATAATAATAATAATAATAATAATAATAATAATAATAATAATAATAATAATAATAATAATAATAATAATAATAATAATAATAATAATAATAATAATAATAATAATAATAATAATAATAATAATAATAATAATAATAATAATAATAATAATAATAATAATAATAATAATAATAATAATAATAATAATAATAATAATAATAATAATAAAATAATAATAATAATAATAATAATAATAATAATAATAATAATAATAATAATAATAATAATAATAATAATAATAATAATAATAATAATAATAATAATAATAATAATAATAATAATAATAATAATAATAATAATAATAATAATAATAATAATAATAATAATAATAATAATAATAATAATAATAATAATAATAATATAATAATAATAATAATAATAATAATAATAATAATAATAATAATAATAATAATAATAATAATAATAATAATAATAATAATAATAATAATAATAATAATAATAATAATAATAATAATAATAATAATAATAATAATAATAATAATAATAATAATAATAATAATAATAATAATAATAATAATAATAATAATAATAATAATAATAATAATAATAATAATAATAATAATAATAATAATAATAATAATAATAATAATAATAATAATAATAATAATAATAATAATAATAATAATAATAATAATAATAATAATAATAATAATAATAATAATAATAAATAATAATAATAATAATAATAATAATAATAATAATAATAATAATAATAATAATAATAATAATAATAATAATAATAATAATAATAATAATAATAATAATAATAATAATAATAATAATAATAATAATAATAATAATAATAATAATAATAATAATAATAATAATAATAATAATAATAATAATAATAATAATAATAATAATAATAATAATAATAATAATAATAATAATAATAATAATAATAATAATAATAATAATAATAATAATAATAATAATAATAATAATAATAATAATAATAATAATAATAATAATAATAATAATAATAATAATAATAATAATAATAATAATAATAATAATAATAATAATAATAATAATAATATAATAATAATAATAATAATAATAATAATAATAATAATAATAATAATAATAATAATAATAATAATAATAATAATAATAATAAAATAATAATAATAATAATAATAATAATAATAATAATAATAATAATAATAATAATAATAATAATAATAATAATAATAATAATAATAATAATAATAATAATAATAATAATAATAATAATAATAATAATAATAATAATAATAATAATAATAATAATAATAATAATAATAATAATAATAATAATAATAATAATAATAATAATAATAATAATAATAATAATAATAATAATAATAATAATAATAATAATAATAATAATAATAATAATAATAATAATAATAATAATAATAATAATAATAATAATAATAATAATAATAATAATAATAATAATAATAATAATAATAATAATAATAATAATAATAATAATAATAATAATAATAATAATAATAATAATAATAATAATAATAATAATAATAATAATAATAATAATAATAATAATAATAATAATAATAATAATAATAATAATAATAATAATAATAATAATAATAATAATAATAATAATAATAATAATAATAATAATAATAATAATAATAATAATAATAATAATAATAATAATAATAATAATAATAATAATAATAATAATAATAATAATAATAATAATAATAATATAATAATAATAATAATAATAATAATAATAATAATAATAATAATAATAATAATAATAATAATAATAATAATAATAATAATAATAATAATAATAATAATAATAATAATAATAATAATAATAATAATAATAATAATAATAATAATAATAATAATAATAATAATAATAATAATAATAATAATAATAATAATAATAATAATAATAATAATAATAATAATAATAATAATAATAATAATAATAATAATAATAATAATAATAATAATAATAATAATAATAATAATAATAATAATAATATAATAATAATAATAATAATAATAATAATAATAATAATAATAATAATAATAATAATAATAATAATAATAATAATAATAATAATAATAATAATAATAATAATAATAATAATAATAATAATAATAATAATAATAATAATAATAATAATAATAATAATAATAATAATAATAATAATAATAATAATAATAATAATAATAATAATAATAATAATAATAATAATAATAATAATAATAATAATAATAATAATAATAATAATAATAATAATAATAATAATAATAATAATAATAATAATAATAATAATAATAATAATAATAATAATAATAATAATAATAATAATAATAATAATAATAATAATAATAATAATAATAATAATAATAATAATAATAATAATAATAATAATAATAATAATAATAATAATAATAATAATAATAATAATAATAATAATAATAATAATAATAATAATAATAATAATAATAATAATAATAATAATAATAATAATAATAATAATAATAATAATAATAATAATAATAATAATAATAATAATAATAATAATAATAATAATAATAATAATAATAATAATAATAATAATAATAATAATAATAATAATAATAATAATAATAATAATAATAATAATAATAATAATAATAATAATAATAATAATAATAATAATAATAATAATAATAATAATAATAATAATATAATAATAATAATAATATAATAATAATAATAATAATAATAATAATAATAATAATAATAATAATAATAATATAATAATAATAATAATATAATAATAATAATAATAATAATAATAATAATAATAATAATAATAATATAATAATAATAATAATAATAATAATAATAATAATAATAATAATAATAATAATAATAATAATAATAATAATAATAATAATAATAATAATAATAATAATAATAATAATAATAATAATAATAATAATAATAATAATAATAATAATAATAATAATAATAATAATAATAATAATATAATAATAATAATAATAATAATAATAATAATAATAATAATAATAATAATAATAATAATAATAATAATAATAATAATAATAATAATAATAATAATAATAATAATAATAATAATAATAATAATAATAATAATAATAATAATAATAATAATAATAATAATAATAATAATAATAATAATAATAATAATAATAATAATAATAATAATAATAATAATAATAATAATAATAATAATAATAATAATAATAATAATAATAATAATAATAATAATAATAATAATAATAATAATAATAATAATAATAATAATAATAATAATAATAATAATAATAATAATAATAATAATATAATAATAATAATAATAATAATAATAATAATAATAATAATAATAATAATAATAATAATAATAATAATAATAATAATAATAATAATAATAATAATAATAATAATAATAATAATAATAATAATAATAATAATAATAATAATAATAATAATAATATAATAATAATAATAATAATAATAATAATAATAATAATATAATAATAATAATAATAATAATAATAATAATAATAATAATAATAATAATAATAATAATAATAATAATAATAATAATAATAATAATAATAATAATAATAATAATAATAATAATAATAATAATAATAATAATAATAATAATAATAATAATAATAATAATAATAATAATAATAATAATAATAATAATAATAATAATAATAATAATAATAATAATAATAATAATAATAATAATAATAATAATAATAATAATAATAATAATAATAATAATAATAATAATAATAATAATAATAATAATAATAATAATAATAATAATAATAATAATAATAATAATAATAATAATAATAATAATAATAATAATAATAATAATAATAATAATAATAATAATAATAATAATAATAATAATAATAATAATAATAATAATAATAATAATAATAATAATAATAATAATAATAATAATAATAATAATAATAATAATAATAATAATAATAATAATAATAATAATAATAATAATAATATAATAATAATAATAATAATAATAATAATAATAATAATAATAATAATAATAATAATAATAATAATAATAATAATAATAATAATAATAATAATAATATAATAATAATAATAATAATAATAATAATAATAATAATAATAATAATAATAATAATAATAATAATAATAATAATAATAATAATAATAATAATAATAATAATAATAATAATAATAATAATAATAATAATAATAATAATAATAATAATAATAATAATAATAATAATAATAATAATAATAATAATAATAATAATAATAATAATAATAATAATAATAATAATAATAATAATAATAATAATAATAATAATAATAATAATAATAATAATAATAATAATAATAATAATAATAATAATAATAATAATAATAATAATAATAATAATAATAATAATAATAATAATAATAATAATAATAATAATAATAATAATAATAATAATAATAATAATAATAATAATAATAATAATAATAATAATAATAATAATAATAATAATAATAATAATAATAATAATAATAATAATAATAATAATAATAATAATAATAATAATAATAATAATAATAATAATAATAATAATAATAATAATAATAATAATAATAATAATAATATAATAATAATAATAATAATAATAATAATAATAATAATAATAATAATAATAATAATAATAATAATAATAATAATAATAATAATAATAATAATAATAATAAAATAATAATAATAATAATAATAATAATAATAAATAATAATAATAATAATAATAATAATAATAATAATAATAATAATAATAATAATAATAATAATAATAATAATAATAATAATAATAATAATAATAATAATAATAATAATAATAATAATAATAATAATAATAATAATAATAATAATAATAATAATAATAATAATAATAATAATAATAATAATAATAATAATAATAATAATAATAATAATAATAATAATAATAATAATAATAATAATAATAATAATAATAATAATAATAATAATAATAATAATAATAATAATAATAATAATAATAATAATAATAATAATAATAATAATAATAATAATAATAATAATAATAATAATAAATAATAATAATAATAATAATAATAATAATAATAATAATAATAATAATAATAATAATAATAATAATAATAATAATAATAATAATAATAATAATAATAATAATAATAATAATAATAATAATAATAATAATAATAATAATAATAATAATAATAATATAATAATAATAATAATAATAATAATAATAATAATAATAATAATAATAATAATAATAATAATAATAATAATAATAATAATAATAATAATAATAATAATAATAATAATAATAATAATAATAATAATAATAATAATAATAATAATAATAATAATAATAATAATAATAATAATAATAATAATAATAATAATAATAATAATAATAATAATAATAATAATAATAATAATAATAATAATAATAATAATAATAATAATAATAATAATAATAATAATAATAATAATAATAATAATAATAATAATAATAATAATAATAATAATAATAATAATAATAATAATAATAATAATAATAATAATAATAATAATAATAATAATAATAATAATAATAATAATAATAATAATAATAATAATAATAATAATAATAATAATAATAATAATAATAATAATAATAATAATAATAATAATAATAATAATAATAATAATAATAATAATAATAATAATAATAATAATAATAATAATAATAATAATAATAATAATAATAATAATAATAATAATAATAATAATAATAATAATAATAATAATAATAATAATAATAATAATAATAATAATAATAATAATAATAATAATAATAATAATAATAATAATAATAATAATAATAATAATAATAATAATAATAATAATAATAATAATAATAATAATAATAATAATAATAATAATAATAATAATAATAATAATAATAATAATAATAATAATAATAATAATAATAATAATAATAATAATAATAATAATAATAATAATAATAATAATAATAATAATAATAATAATAATAATAATAATAATAATAATAATAATAATAATAATAATAATAATAATAATAATAATAATAATAATAATAATAATAATAATAATAATAATAATAATAATAATAATAATAATAATAATAATAATAATAATAATAATAATAATAATAATAATAATAATAATAATAATAATAATAATAATAATAATAATAATAATAATAATAATAATAATAATAATAATAATAATAATAATAATAATAATAATAATAATAATAATAATAATAATAATAATAATAATAATAATAATAATAATAATAATAATAATAATAATAATAATAATAATAATAATAATAATAATAATAATAATAATAATAATAATAATAATAATAATAATAATAATAATAATAATAATAATAATAATAATAATAATAATAATAATAATAATAATAATAATAATAATAATAATAATAATAATAATAATAATAATAATAATAATAATAATAATAATAATAATAATAATAATAATAATAATAATAATAATAATAATAATAATAATAATAATAATAATAATAATAATAATAATAATAATAATAATAATAATAATAATAATAATAATAATAATAATAATAATAATAATAATAATAATAATAATAATAATAATAATAATAATAATAATAATAATAATAATAATAATAATAATAATAATAATAATAATAATAATAATAATAATAATAATAATAATAATAATAATAATAATAATAATAATAATAATAATAATAATAATAATAATAATAATAATAATAATAATAATAATAATAATAATAATAATAATAATAATAATAATAATAATAATAATAATAATAATAATAATAATAATAATAATAATAATAATAATAATAATAATAATAATAATAATAATAATAATAATAATAATAATAATAATAATAATAATAATAATAATAATAATAATAATAATAATAATAATAATAATAATAATAATAATAATAATAATAATAATAATAATAATAATAATAATAATAATAATAATAATAATAATAATAATAATAATAATAATAATAATAATAATAATAATAATAATAATAATAATAATAATAATAATAATAATAATAATAATAATAATAATAATAATAATAATAATAATAATAATAATAATAATAATAATAATAATAATAATAATAATAATAATAATAATAATAATAATAATAATAATAATAATAATAATAATAATAATAATAATAATAATAATAATAATAATAATAATAATAATAATAATAATAATAATAATAATAATAATAATAATAATAATAATAATAATAATAATAATAATAATAATAATAATAATAATAATAATAATAATAATAATAATAATAATAATAATAATAATAATAATAATAATAATAATAATAATAATAATAATAATAATAATAATAATAATAATAATAATAATAATAATAATAATAATAATAATAATAATAATAATAATAATAATAATAATAATAATAATAATAATAATAATAATAATAATAATAATAATAATAATAATAATAATAATAATAATAATAATAATAATAATAATAATAATAATAATAATAATAATAATAATAATAATAATAATAATAATAATAATAATAATAATAATAATAATAATAATAATAATAATAATAATAATAATAATAATAATAATAATAATAATAATAATAATAATAATAATAATAATAATAATAATAATAATAATAATAATAATAATAATAATAATAATAATAATAATAATAATAATAATAATAATAATAATAATAATAATAATAATAATAATAATAATAATAATAATAATAATAATAATAATAATAATAATAATAATAATAATAATAATAATAATAATAATAATAATAATAATAATAATAATAATAATAATAATAATAATAATAATAATAATAATAATAATAATAATAATAATAATAATAATAATAATAATAATAATAATAATAATAATAATAATAATAATAATAATAATAATAATAATAATAATAATAATAATAATAATAATAATAATAATAATAATAATAATAATAATAATAATAATAATAATAATAATAATAATAATAATAATAATAATAATAATAATAATAATAATAATAATAATAATAATAATAATAATAATAATAATAATAATAATAATAATAATAATAATAATAATAATAATAATAATAATAATAATAATAATAATAATAATAATAATAATAATAATAATAATAATAATAATAATAATAATAATAATAATAATAATAATAATAATAATAATAATAATAATAATAATAATAATAATAATAATAATAATAATAATAATAATAATAATAATAATAATAATAATAATAATAATAATAATAATAATAATAATAATAATAATAATAATAATAATAATAATAATAATAATAATAATAATAATAATAATAATAATAATAATAATAATAATAATAATAATAATAATAATAATAATAATAATAATAATAATAATAATAATAATAATAATAATAATAATAATAATAATAATAATAATAATAATAATAATAATAATAATAATAATAATAATAATAATAATAATAATAATAATAATAATAATAATAATAATAATAATAATAATAATAATAATAATAATAATAATAATAATAATAATAATAATAATAATAATAATAATAATAATAATAATAATAATAATAATAATAATAATAATAATAATAATAATAATAATAATAATAATAATAATAATAATAATAATAATAATAATAATAATAATAATAATAATAATAATAATAATAATAATAATAATAATAATAATAATAATAATAATAATAATAATAATAATAATAATAATAATAATAATAATAATAATAATAATAATAATAATAATAATAATAATAATAATAATAATAATAATAATAATAATAATAATAATAATAATAATAATAATAATAATAATAATAATAATAATAATAATAATAATAATAATAATAATAATAATAATAATAATAATAATAATAATAATAATAATAATAATAATAATAATAATAATAATAATAATAATAATAATAATAATAATAATAATAATAATAATAATAATAATAATAATAATAATAATAATAATAATAATAATAATAATAATAATAATAATAATAATAATAATAATAATAATAATAATAATAATAATAATAATAATAATAATAATAATAATAATAATAATAATAATAATAATAATAATAATAATAATAATAATAATAATAATAATAATAATAATAATAATAATAATAATAATAATAATAATAATAATAATAATAATAATAATAATAATAATAATAATAATAATAATAATAATAATAATAATAATAATAATAATAATAATAATAATAATAATAATAATAATAATAATAATAATAATAATAATAATAATAATAATAATAATAATAATAATAATAATAATAATAATAATAATAATAATAATAATAATAATAATAATAATAATAATAATAATAATAATAATAATAATAATAATAATAATAATAATAATAATAATAATAATAATAATAATAATAATAATAATAATAATAATAATAATAATAATAATAATAATAATAATAATAATAATAATAATAATAATAATAATAATAATAATAATAATAATAATAATAATAATAATAATAATAATAATAATAATAATAATAATAATAATAATAATAATAATAATAATAATAATAATAATAATAATAATAATAATAATAATAATAATAATAATAATAATAATAATAATAATAATAATAATAATAATAATAATAATAATAATAATAATAATAATAATAATAATAATAATAATAATAATAATAATAATAATAATAATAATAATAATAATAATAATAATAATAATAATAATAATAATAATAATAATAATAATAATAATAATAATAATAATAATAATAATAATAATAATAATAATAATAATAATAATAATAATAATAATAATAATAATAATAATAATAATAATAATAATAATAATAATAATAATAATAATAATAATAATAATAATAATAATAATAATAATAATAATAATAATAATAATAATAATAATAATAATAATAATAATAATAATAATAATAATAATAATAATAATAATAATAATAATAATAATAATAATAATAATAATAATAATAATAATAATAATAATAATAATAATAATAATAATAATAATAATAATAATAATAATAATAATAATAATAATAATAATAATAATAATAATAATAATAATAATAATAATAATAATAATAATAATAATAATAATAATAATAATAATAATAATAATAATAATAATAATAATAATAATAATAATAATAATAATAATAATAATAATAATAATAATAATAATAATAATAATAATAATAATAATAATAATAATAATAATAATAATAATAATAATAATAATAATAATAATAATAATAATAATAATAATAATAATAATAATAATAATAATAATAATAATAATAATAATAATAATAATAATAATAATAATAATAATAATAATAATAATAATAATAATAATAATAATAATAATAATAATAATAATAATAATAATAATAATAATAATAATAATAATAATAATAATAATAATAATAATAATAATAATAATAATAATAATAATAATAATAATAATAATAATAATAATAATAATAATAATAATAATAATAATAATAATAATAATAATAATAATAATAATAATAATAATAATAATAATAATAATAATAATAATAATAATAATAATAATAATAATAATAATAATAATAATAATAATAATAATAATAATAATAATAATAATAATAATAATAATAATAATAATAATAATAATAATAATAATAATAATAATAATAATAATAATAATAATAATAATAATAATAATAATAATAATAATAATAATAATAATAATAATAATAATAATAATAATAATAATAATAATAATAATAATAATAATAATAATAATAATAATAATAATAATAATAATAATAATAATAATAATAATAATAATAATAATAATAATAATAATAATAATAATAATAATAATAATAATAATAATAATAATAATAATAATAATAATAATAATAATAATAATAATAATAATAATAATAATAATAATAATAATAATAATAATAATAATAATAATAATAATAATAATAATAATAATAATAATAATAATAATAATAATAATAATAATAATAATAATAATAATAATAATAATAATAATAATAATAATAATAATAATAATAATAATAATAATAATAATAATAATAATAATAATAATAATAATAATAATAATAATAATAATAATAATAATAATAATAATAATAATAATAATAATAATAATAATAATAATAATAATAATAATAATAATAATAATAATAATAATAATAATAATAATAATAATAATAATAATAATAATAATAATAATAATAATAATAATAATAATAATAATAATAATAATAATAATAATAATAATAATAATAATAATAATAATAATAATAATAATAATAATAATAATAATAATAATAATAATAATAATAATAATAATAATAATAATAATAATAATAATAATAATAATAATAATAATAATAATAATAATAATAATAATAATAATAATAATAATAATAATAATAATAATAATAATAATAATAATAATAATAATAATAATAATAATAATAATAATAATAATAATAATAATAATAATAATAATAATAATAATAATAATAATAATAATAATAATAATAATAATAATAATAATAATAATAATAATAATAATAATAATAATAATAATAATAATAATAATAATAATAATAATAATAATAATAATAATAATAATAATAATAATAATAATAATAATAATAATAATAATAATAATAATAATAATAATAATAATAATTTTTTTTTTTTTTTAATTTATTTATTAGGTAAATCGAAATATACAATTCATTAAAAAATTTTTTAAACCCTTGCAAAGCCATTTAAGGCTTGTCTGCTGGTGTAAAATTTCTCAAAAATAAGTATTTTATAATAATTGATTTAATGTATTCATTGCTGGTTGATAAAGAAATTCTTAAAAATTTTCTTTCTGTTGTTGTAATTGGTTGTTGATTGCAGGATATCAGGTGGCATTTTGTTGAAAATTGTTGGCATCATTACGGTGAGTGTATTTCTACCATATTCGTTGTTGTACTTTGGAATCTTATACCTTCCTTCTGCGTTCATCCTTGTTTGATAATTGTGGTTTATCTGTTGAAGTAAACTGTTGTCCTTGTGAAACTCGACGGCAATTGTGGTGTAGTAGATGTTTTTTATATTTAGTATGTGTAGATTTTTAGTTATGTTATTTTCTGTTATGATTGTATTATATTCTTCATTTGTTACTGTTGTATTACTAGTATTTTGTTGAGTGCTTATATTGTTTGATATTTCGTTGTAGTTGTTAACTGTATATATATCATCGCCTATATTTGTGTTATTGATTGTTGGGCAGTTTACTGTAGCAAGTCTTCTTTTTTTAAGGATTTTCAGTATCTGGTTTTGGGATTTTTGAAGTTTATGGCAAAATGTTGAGTGTCCCCAAGCCGCTATCCCATGACGAATATGCGATTCTACCAGCGAGAAGTACGCTTGTCTTACTACCATATTGTTGGAACAAAAGCTTAGATGATTTAGTATATACGCCGCTTTCCTCAGTTTATTTGAGACATCATCAATATGCAGATCCCATTTAAAGTTGTGGTCAACTATCACGCCAAGATACTTATAAGAATTTACTAATTCTATAGTTGTTGAACATATATCATCTTCGTAGTTCAAGTCCTCGGTTTTTTGGTTATGCAGGCAATCTATTCCGTGATATTTTAGCTTTATGTCATAGTACAAGTATTTCGGAGTTTTGATGTGCATCAGCTTAGTCTTCGATGGATTTATTATCAGTTCGTGGTCATGGCACCATTTTATTGCTACATCTAACTGATTTTGCATGATTCTTATAGCATCAAATAAATTTTTGTGAGCAACAACAATTGCAGTATCGTCTGCGTAAGCGAAAATTTTACTAAGTTTTAATACTTTTATTAAATCATTTGCATATATTAAGTACAGTATTGGTCCTAATTTTGATCCTTGAGGAACTCCACAAATTGTTGTTATTTCTTCGCTGATCACATTAGCAACTTTGACCCGATACCTTCTTAGTGTTAAATAGCTTTTAAACCATTCCTTGCAAATACCTCGTACTCCAACTCGCTCCAACATTTGGATCAATTTATCATGAGATATTGTATCGAAGGCTTTGCTAAAGTCTATAAATAACGTGAGGCAGTGATGGCTTTTGCTGAGTTGTTGGTTAATGAAATTAGCGAAGGTTCCAAGGAGTTGATTAATATTTTTTCCTTGCTGAAATCCGAATTGATTCACGCTTAAGATTTTATTTTTGTATAGGAAGTTTCTGAGTCTTTTACATACAATTTCCTCCATAATTTTCTCGATCACGGGTAGTATCGATATTGGGCGATAATTATTACAATCGTTTTTCGTACCGTTTTTATAAATAGGTCGAACCACTGATATTTTGAACATATCTGGTATTGTGCCGGTATTTATTATAATGTTTATTAATTTTGTTATCACGGGAGTCATTGTATTGGCATTGTTTTTGAGATCTATTGGTCTGATTCCATCGAATCCCGCACTTTTTTTCACATTAAGAGTTCTTAAAATGTTGAAAATTTCCAATTCGTCGGTTAGGGTCATATAAAAAGAGTTCTGTATTGATCTTGGTGTATAATTAATTGTTTTTATTTTGCATTTATGTAAAATATTTATCACATTTTGCTTAAAATTTTTTGCAAAACTGTTGCATATTTCTGCTACATCTATGTTTTTGAAATTTTTTAATACCGTATTATCCACATCATTTGTTTTTTTGCCGATTATTTCATTTACAATTTGCCAAGTAACCCGAATATTATTTCTGTTTTCGTAAAATTTATTTTTATAGTAATAATTTTTTGCATAGTTCAATTTTTTATTTATTAAGTTTCTGTATGTTTTGTATTCATTTTCTAGTGATTTATTATTTCTATTTGAACGCCATTTTTTAAAAAGTTTATCCCTATAGTTACAACATTTAACTAAATGTTCACTCATCCACGGATTTGTTATTCTTTTTTTATCTTTTGTATTTGCAAGTTTTTTTGCATTTTCATAAATATAGTTAAATTTTTCATTTATTAACTTAAACATTTCATTTGGTTCTCTTATGGTTTCAATTTCGTGCCAGTTGGTTGCACCTATCTGTTGATTTATTTTTTTATTGGATATATATGTTTGTGTTTTATTAGTTTGTACAGGTTCTCTTATCCTTTTGTTATCAGAGAAACAACCAAAGAGCGAATAATGATCAGATATGTTTGTCTTGATTACGTACGCGTGTATTTTAGTATTAATGTTTTTGTTTTTAATGAAGAGATGGTCGATGCATGTTCGTGCATTTTTACTTAAATCTTCTCTTGTACAATCGGTTATAGCACAATACATACCGTGACTTGATAACACATCGAGATATTGATTTGTAAGAGAGGTTTGTTTTAAGATATCAATATTAATGTCTCCAACTAGTATTGCATTTTGGTTTTTTTTAAGAGTATTTAACAAGTTATCTAATTCTTTAACAAATATGTGTTCATTTGTATGCGGTGGTCTGTATATGGAAAAAAGAGCTATATTTTGGGTAGTTTGAATGTTTATGTGTATTGCTTCAAAAGATGTTGAATGTATATCAATGTTTGTCGTCAGTATGTCGTTTTTAACATAGACTGCTATACCTCCCCCTCTTGTTTTTCTGTTAATAAATGTAGAGTTAAATCCGTTTATGGAATAAAGACAGTTTTCTTCATCATTTATATTTGTTTCCACTAATACGATTATTTTTATTTTGTCAATTATGTTGTTAATTGATGATTGAAGCGAATTGAAGTTAGTACGTAGTGAGCGTATATTTAGAAATAATATTGAATAGGGATAACTTAGATGTTCATTTTCGATTTGATAAAAATTATCTATAGTTTTTGTATATATATTGTTCATATTTGATTAAATAATAGAGAGAATTATTCAGTAAATATTGCAATGATTATTTATTGCTTAAAACATAAATTTCATTATTTAATTATAACATAAGTTCAAGATCGCATACATTTGATATTAGAACAGCGGTTGAGTTTTCATTTTTTTTTGCCATCAAGTGACCATTACGGAACCATACAAATTTCCAACCGTTTTCTTTGGCCCTAGTCTTTGCTAGCCATAGAAGCTGTCGATTGTGTGCCGATAGTTGGTCATTTACGTAAACATAATTTAAGGTGTTATTGACTTCGTTGTTGTTGCTGTTGTTTGAGTTTGCATTCGAAGTATTGTTGAATATTTCTCCATTTAATTTATGGCCACGGAGTTTTGAAAGAAGTTGTCTTTTTTTGCTAAGAGAACAAAATTCAATTATTGTAATTGTATCATCTCTTTTCTTCTTTTTGTATGCATTGCTTATATCAGAGTCTTGTATATCTACATTTACCGATGCAGCTATTATCTTTATAACATCGTTTGCACTTAAATCATTGTTTGTAACATTTTTTATTTCCAGATTTTTACTCATTATTTGTTGTTCAAGCATATTTACTCTTTTTTCCATGTTCTGTATGCATAACTCCTTCTTTTTATTTTGTTCTTTTAGTTCGTTGACCTCTGTTGCTAGATTAGACATCGTTTCTGCGAGTTTCGTTAATGCTCTGCTCATTTCTTCTCTGAACTCATTATTTGTTGATGTTACGCTACTATTCAGTAGTTGTATACTGACTTTTATGTCGTGCATGTCCTTAGCTACAGTTGATTTAAACGAAGAAAAATCAGCTTTAAGTTCAGTAACATTAGAATTTACTGTGTTTAGAGATAATGAATCTTTAAATTTTTTTTTTGTGGAATTTTCGTTATCTTGGTTAATGTTATTATCCTGATCTTCATGTTCCCGTTGTTGTTTTTTTGATTGTTGATTGTTATCAAACACTACCGCCTGGTACAAATTATTAGGTGATTTACTTCTATCTCCTCTGCAGTTCTGGCATTTCCATGCAGCCTTCTTTTCCGCATTCATACCTGAGTATGTCGATTCACAAAGTGTAGCGCACGGAGAGTAATGGTATTTTCTTTTACAATTATAGCAACTTACATACTCTCCCGTTAGGGGTAAAACTTTACTGCAAGTACTGCACATAGCGTTTGTTGCCGACAAATAATCTTTTTTGCTCATTTTGAAGATTTTTCTATTTCTCTTATTAATAATAATAATAATAATAATAATAATAATAATAATAATAATAATAATAATAATAATAATAATAATAATAATAATAATAATAATAATAATAATAATAATAATAATAATAATAATAATAATAATAATAATAATAATAATAATAATAATAATAATAATAATAATAATAATAATAATAATAATAATAATAATAATAATAATAATAATAATAATAATAATAATAATAATAATAATAATAATAATAATAATAATAATAATAATAATAATAATAATAATAATAATAATAATAATAATAATAATAATAATAATAATAATAATAATAATAATAATAATAATAATAATAATAATAATAATAATAATAATAATAATAATAATAATAATAATAATAATAATAATAATAATAATAATAATAATAATAATAATAATAATAATAATAATAATAATAATAATAATAATAATAATAATAATAATAATAATAATAATAATAATAATAATAATAATAATAATAATAATAATAATAATAATAATAATAATAATAATAATAATAATAATAATAATAATAATAATAATAATAATAATAATAATAATAATAATAATAATAATAATAATAATAATAATAATAATAATAATAATAATAATAATAATAATAATAATAATAATAATAATAATAATAATAATAATAATAATAATAATAATAATAATAATAATAATAATAATAATAATAATAATAATAATAATAATAATAATAATAATAATAATAATAATAATAATAATAATAATAATAATAATAATAATAATAATAATAATAATAATAATAATAATAATAATAATAATAATAATAATAATAATAATAATAATAATAATAATAATAATAATAATAATAATAATAATAATAATAATAATAATAATAATAATAATAATAATAATAATAATAATAATAATAATAATAATAATAATAATAATAATAATAATAATAATAATAATAATAATAATAATAATAATAATAATAATAATAATAATAATAATAATAATAATAATAATAATAATAATAATAATAATAATAATAATAATAATAATAATAATAATAATAATAATAATAATAATAATAATAATAATAATAATAATAATAATAATAATAATAATAATAATAATAATAATAATAATAATAATAATAATAATAATAATAATAATAATAATAATAAATAATAATAATAATAATAATAATAATAATAATAATAATAATAATAATAATAATAATAATAATAATAATAATAATAATAATAATAATAATAATAATAATAATAATAATAATAATAATAATAATAATAATAATAATAATAATAATAATAATAATAATAATAATAATAATAATAATAATAATAATAATAATAATAATAATAATAATAATAATAATAATAATAATAATAATAATAATAATAATAATAATAATAATAATAATAATAATAATAATAATAATAATAATAATAATAATAATAATAATAATAATAATAATAATAATAATAATAATAATAATAATAATAATAATAATAATAATAATAATAATAATAATAATAATAATAATAATAATAATAATAATAATAATAATAATAATAATAATAATAATAATAATAATAATAATAATAATAATAATAATAATAATAATAATAATAATAATAATAATAATAATAATAATAATAATAATAATAATAATAATAATAATAATAATAATAATAATAATAATAATAATAATAATAATAATAATAATAATAATAATAATAATAATAATAATAATAATAATAATAATAATAATAATAATAATAATAATAATAATAATAATAATAATAATAATAATAATAATAATAATAATAATAATAATAATAATAATAATAATAATAATAATAATAATAATAATAATAATAATAATAATAATAATAATAATAATAATAATAATAATAATAATAATAATAATAATAATAATAATAATAATAATAATAATAATAATAATAATAATAATAATAATAATAATAATAATAATAATAATAATAATAATAATAATAATAATAATAATAATAATAATAATAATAATAATAATAATAATAATAATAATAATAATAATAATAATAATAATAATAATAATAATAATAATAATAATAATAATAATAATAATAATAATAATAATAATAATAATAATAATAATAATAATAATAATAATAATAATAATAATAATAATAATAATAATAATAATAATAATAATAATAATAATAATAATAATAATAATAATAATAATAATAATAATAATAATAATAATAATAATAATAATAATAATAATAATAATAATAATAATAATAATAATAATAATAATAATAATAATAATAATAATAATAATAATAATAATAATAATAATAATAATAATAATAATAATAATAATAATAATAATAATAATAATAATAATAATAATAATAATAATAATAATAATAATAATAATAATAATAATAATAATAATAATAATAATAATAATAATAATAATAATAATAATAATAATAATAATAATAATAATAATAATAATAATAATAATAATAATAATAATAATAATAATAATAATAATAATAATAATAATAATAATAATAATAATAATAATAATAATAATAATAATAATAATAATAATAATAATAATAATAATAATAATAATAATAATAATAATAATAATAATAATAATAATAATAATAATAATAATAATAATAATAATAATAATAATAATAATAATAATAATAATAATAATAATAATAATAATAATAATAATAATAATAATAATAATAATAATAATAATAATAATAATAATAATAATAATAATAATAATAATAATAATAATAATAATAATAATAATAATAATAATAATAATAATAATAATAATAATAATAATAATAATAATAATAATAATAATAATAATAATAATAATAATAATAATAATAATAATAATAATAATAATAATAATAATAATAATAATAATAATAATAATAATAATAATAATAATAATAATAATAATAATAATAATAATAATAATAATAATAATAATAATAATAATAATAATAATAATAATAATAATAATAATAATAATAATAATAATAATAATAATAATAATAATAATAATAATAATAATAATAATAATAATAATAATAATAATAATAATAATAATAATAATAATAATAATAATAATAATAATAATAATAATAATAATAATAATAATAATAATAATAATAATAATAATAATAATAATAATAATAATAATAATAATAATAATAATAATAATAATAATAATAATAATAATAATAATAATAATAATAATAATAATAATAATAATAATAATAATAATAATAATAATAATAATAATAATAATAATAATAATAATAATAATAATAATAATAATAATAATAATAATAATAATAATAATAATAATAATAATAATAATAATAATAATAATAATAATAATAATAATAATAATAATAATAATAATAATAATAATAATAATAATAATAATAATAATAATAATAATAATAATAATAATAATAATAATAATAATAATAATAATAATAATAATAATAATAATAATAATAATAATAATAATAATAATAATAATAATAATAATAATAATAATAATAATAATAATAATAATAATAATAATAATAATAATAATAATAATAATAATAATAATAATAATAATAATAATAATAATAATAATAATAATAATAATAATAATAATAATAATAATAATAATAATAATAATAATAATAATAATAATAATAATAATAATAATAATAATAATAATAATAATAATAATAATAATAATAATAATAATAATAATAATAATAATAATAATAATAATAATAATAATAATAATAATAATAATAATAATAATAATAATAATAATAATAATAATAATAATAATAATAATAATAATAATAATAATAATAATAATAATAATAATAATAATAATAATAATAATAATAATAATAATAATAATAATAATAATAATAATAATAATAATAATAATAATAATAATAATAATAATAATAATAATAATAATAATAATAATAATAATAATAATAATAATAATAATAATAATAATAATAATAATAATAATAATAATAATAATAATAATAATAATAATAATAATAATAATAATAATAATAATAATAATAATAATAATAATAATAATAATAATAATAATAATAATAATAATAATAATAATAATAATAATAATAATAATAATAATAATAATAATAATAATAATAATAATAATAATAATAATAATAATAATAATAATAATAATAATAATAATAATAATAATAATAATAATAATAATAATAATAATAATAATAATAATAATAATAATAATAATAATAATAATAATAATAATAATAATAATAATAATAATAATAATAATAATAATAATAATAATAATAATAATAATAATAATAATAATAATAATAATAATAATAATAATAATAATAATAATAATAATAATAATAATAATAATAATAATAATAATAATAATAATAATAATAATAATAATAATAATAATAATAATAATAATAATAATAATAATAATAATAATAATAATAATAATAATAATAATAATAATAATAATAATAATAATAATAATAATAATAATAATAATAATAATAATAATAATAATAATAATAATAATAATAATAATAATAATAATAATAATAATAATAATAATAATAATAATAATAATAATAATAATAATAATAATAATAATAATAATAATAATAATAATAATAATAATAATAATAATAATAATAATAATAATAATAATAATAATAATAATAATAATAATAATAATAATAATAATAATAATAATAATAATAATAATAATAATAATAATAATAATAATAATAATAATAATAATAATAATAATAATAATAATAATAATAATAATAATAATAATAATAATAATAATAATAATAATAATAATAATAATAATAATAATAATAATAATAATAATAATAATAATAATAATAATAATAATAATAATAATAATAATAATAATAATAATAATAATAATAATAATAATAATAATAATAATAATAATAATAATAATAATAATAATAATAATAATAATAATAATAATAATAATAATAATAATAATAATAATAATAATAATAATAATAATAATAATAATAATAATAATAATAATAATAATAATAATAATAATAATAATAATAATAATAATAATAATAATAATAATAATAATAATAATAATAATAATAATAATAATAATAATAATAATAATAATAATAATAATAATAATAATAATAATAATAATAATAATAATAATAATAATAATAATAATAATAATAATAATAATAATAATAATAATAATAATAATAATAATAATAATAATAATAATAATAATAATAATAATAATAATAATAATAATAATAATAATAATAATAATAATAATAATAATAATAATAATAATAATAATAATAATAATAATAATAATAATAATAATAATAATAATAATAATAATAATAATAATAATAATAATAATAATAATAATAATAATAATAATAATAATAATAATAATAATAATAATAATAATAATAATAATAATAATATTTTTTTTTTTTTTTTTTTTAATTTTATTAGACTTTTCAAAAAAAAAAGAAATACATTTCATTATTAAATTTTGTTTTTTGTTTTTGTTTTTTGTAAAATAATTTTCAAATATGAGATAAAATCAGATTAGATAAAATAAAATAAAATGAAATAGTGAGTATTCATTGCTGGCTAATGAAGTGGGATTTTAGAATTTTCTTCCCTCTGTTGGTATTGTTTGCTTCCCTTAGGATCTCAGTTGGAATGTTGTTGAATATAGTCGGTAATATAACTGATAATGTGCTTTTTCCGTACTCATTGCTGTATTGTGGAATAGTGTATCTTCCTTCTAGGTTTCTTCTGGTTTGATAATTGTGGTCAATTTTATGTAAGAATCTTGAGTCGTTGAAAAATTCAATTGCTAAAGTTATATTGAATATGTTTTTAACATTAAGCATGTGTCTGTCTTTAGCAATATCCAAGTTATATATTGCTGAAGTGAAGTTTCTAGTGTTGTAACTTTGTTCATGATTTGTGTTGTGTAGTTGTGTTCGATGATTGTTTGTTCTTATGATTTTTAGTAGTTGGTTTTGTGTGTGCTGAAGCTTTGTGGAATGCGTAGAGTTGCCCCAGGCTGTGATCCCATGACGAATATGGGATTCGACGAGTGAAAAGTATACCTGCCTCAATACAAAATTATTAGAGCAGTATCTTAGCCTATGTAGAATAAATGCAGCTTTACGTAGTTTTTTGCGAATTTCATCTATGTGGAATTTCCATTTGAAGTTTTGGTCGACGATAACTCCCAGGTATTTGTATGTGTTTACAATCTCAATTATAGTTGAACAGTTATCAGAACTGTAGTTAAAGTTTTCTAGTCTATTTATGTGAAGACATTCGGTACTGTGGAATCTTATTTTAATATCAGTATATAAAAAATGGCGTGGTTTTATATGCATCAATTTAGTTTTGGATGAATTTATAATTAGACCGTAGTCATGGCACCATCGTATTGCAGTATCCAGTTGATGTTGAAGTAGTGTAGTTGCATTATTAAGGTTTTTATGAGTAACTACAATAGCTGTGTCATCTGCATATGCAAATGTTTTGGCTATTTTCAGCGTGTTGATTAATTCGTTTGAGTATATTATATACAACAGTGGACCTAATTTTGAGCCTTGAGGAACACCATGATCTAGATTTGTTTCATCACTAAAGTTATTAGAGATCTTCACACAGTATTTTCGTAGACTAAGGTAGCTCTTGAATAGATCTTGGCTATGTCCTCTAAAACCAATCCTCTCTAGCATTATGAGTAACTTCTCATGAGAAAGGGTGTCAAACGCCTTGCTAAAATCTACGAATAAAGTTAGGCAATGATGATTTTTACTCAGTTGTTCGTTGATAAAATGTGAAAAGTTGCCAAGCAGCTTATTGATGTTTTTCCCTTTTTGGAATCCAAATTGATTTTCACTAATGATATTGTGTTTTCTTGTGTATTCGGTAATTCTTCTGCATAATATTTCCTCCATTATCTTTTCAATTACCGGTAAAATGGCGATTGGTCTATAATTTTTAAAGTCCGCTTTGGAGCCATTCTTATATATTGGGCGAATGTATGAAATTTTAAAAATTTCTGGTACTATTGTTGTATTAATAATAGCATTAATTAGATTTGTTATTACCGGTGTTAAAATTTCTGAATTATTTTTCAAGTCTATTGGCCTGATGCCATCATAGCCCGCACTTTTTTTGATGTTAAGTTTATTAATTATATTAAAAATTTCTTCATTGTGTGTATTTCGTAAATAACAAGAATTCATTATCTCTATATGAGAGTGATTTAATGTTTTAATGTCACATTCATGTAAAATATTTTTAACATTTTGTTTAAAGTTTTGAGCAAAATTGTTACTAATTTCGTCAAGATTCATGTTTTTAAAGTTTTTTATTAAAGTTTCATCAATATTATTTGACTTTTTGCCTATTATTTCGTTTATAATTTGCCACGTAATACGAATATTATATCTGTTTTCTATAAATTTTGATTTATAATATTCATTTTTTGCATAGTTTAATTTTTTATTTAATGAATTTCTAAATTTTTTGTATTCATATTCATATTTTTTATTATTTTTATTATTAGACCATTTCTTATAAAGTTTATCCCTGATTTCACAATTTGTTTTTAATGTTTCGTTTATCCACGGATTAGATATTCTGTTTTTCTTTTTAGTTACAATTAACTTTGAATTTTCATATATATTATTGAATTTATTATGTATTGCATTGAATATTTCATTTGGGTTTGTCAAATTTATTATATCTTGCCAATGTGTATTTCTTATTTGACGATTAACTTTAGTGTTACATATTTTTGTTTGTTGGGTAATACCTTTGCTTACTTCAATTATTTCATTAGGCTCTGAGACGCAATATATGAGAGCAAAATGATCAGAGATTTTTGTTTTGACTATCGATGCATATGCATGTGTGTGTATGTGTTCACACCTAACAAGGAGATGATCAATGCATGTTTGTGAGTTTATATTTAAATCTTCTCTTGTGCAAGAGTTTATCATACTTTGCATACCATTAGATGCTAGCATATCAAGATAAAGATTGGCTGATGCATTCTCTTTCAATATATCAATGTTAACGTCACCAACAACAATTACATTTTTTTGTTTATTTTTTGTTTTTATTATTTCATCTAACTCTTTTATAAAAGAGCTTACATTTTGTGAAGGTGGTCTGTAAATAGCAAAGAGTGAAATGTTTTTTGTTGTTTTTATGTTTATATTTACTATTTCAAAAGAAGTTGTGTTTACTTCTATCTCAGAAAATTGAATATTATCTTTAATATAAACAGCAATACCTCCGCCGCATCTTCCTTCTCTGTTCATAAAGGTTGCGTTAAATCCATTTATATTATAAAAAGAGCATTCGTTATGGTTTATGTTTGTTTCAACGAGTACAATTATTTTGATGTTGTTTAATATGTAGTTAATTGTTGCCAGAAAAGAGTTAAAGTTTGTGCGCATAGAACGAATATTTAAGAAAATCAATGAAAGGGGATAACTTATTATTTCTCATTTTATTTGATTGAAGTTTTCAAGTGTTTCTGATGTGATGTTATCCATTTTTTTTTTATATTAATATATTTATATTGTCTTTATTGTATTTTGTTGTGAAAAAAAGAACATTGAAAAATTAAGCGATAAATTCAATATCACTGGAGTTTAATATTAAAATAACTGTTGAATTTTCTGTTTTTTTAGCGTATATATGACCATTACGGACCCATATAAACTTCCACCCTAATTCCCTGGCTTTTGTTTTTGCTTGCCATAAAAGCCTACGGTTGTTAGGAGTCAATTGGTCATTAATATATATATAGTTGTTTTGGTTTGTTGGGTTCAAAGCATCGTTGTTGTTTGCATTGGGTTGAAATAATTCTCCTTTCAGTCTGTGACCACGTATCTTTGACATAAACTCTTGCTTTTTATTTAGTGAGCAAAACTCAACAATAATATTTTCATTCTTTTTTATTTTATAAGAATTGCTTATGTCCGAATCTTTTATGTCAACACTAACAGAGGCGGCGATGGTTTTTATTGCATCTAATGCTGTGATGTTTTTATCCTTAAAATTTTTAATTTCTACGTTCTTATTGATTAATTGTTGCTCCAAAGTATTTACTTTAGTCTCCATTCTCTGTATGCGTATGTCTTTTTCAATATTCTCTTTTTTGAGTTCACTGACCTGTGTTGCTAAAG
>CAVMKG010000409.1:7500-12500 GCA_963682025.1 Cordilura impudica
ATTAAAAATTAAAAATTAAAAATTAAAAATTAAAAATTAAAAATTAAAAATTAAAAATTAAAAATTAAAAATTAAAAATTAAAAATTAAAAATTAAAAATTAAAAATTAAAAATTAAAAATTAAAAATTAAAAATTAAAAATTAAAAATTAAAAATTAAAAATTAAAAATTAAAAATTAAAAATTAAAAATTAAAAATTAAAATTAAAAATTAAAAATTAAAAATTAAAAATTAAAAATTAAAAATTAAAAATTAAAAATTAAAAATTAAAAATTAAAAATTAAAAATTAAAAATTAGAAATTAAAAATAAAAATTAAAAATTAAAAATTAAAAATTAAAAATTAAAAATTAAAAATTAAAAATTAAAAATTAAAAATTAAAAATTAAAAATTAAAAATTAAAAATTAAAAAATTAAAAATTAAAATTTAAAAATTAAAAATTAAAAATTAAAAATTAAAATTTAAAAATTAAAAATTAAAAATTAAAAATTAAAAATTAAAAATTAAAAATTAAAATTAAAAATTAAAAATTAAAAATTAGAAATTAAAATTTAAAATTAAAAATTAAAAATTAAAAATTAAAAATTAAAAATTAAAAATTAAAAATTAAAAATTAAAAATTAAAAATTAAAAATTAAAAATTAAAAATTAAAAATTAAAAATTAAAAATTAAAAATTAAAAATTAAAAATTAAAAATTAAAAATTAAAAATTAAAAATTAAAAATTAAAAATTAAAAATTAAAAATTAAAAATTAAAAATTAAAAATTAAAAATTAAAAATTAAAAATTAAAAATTAAAAATTAAAAATTAAAAATTAAAAATTAAAAATTAAAAATTAAAAATTAAAAATTAAAAACTTAAAAATTAAAAATTAAAACTTAAAAATTAAAAATTAAAAATTAAAAATTAAAATTTAAAAATCAAAAATTAAAAATTAAAAATTAAAAATTAAAAATTAAAAATTAAAAATTAAAAATTTAAAATTAAAAATTAAAAATTAAAAATTAAAAATTAGAAATTAAAAATAAAAATTAAAAATTAAAAATTAAAAATTAAAAATTAAAAATTAAAAATTAAAAATTAAAAATTAAAAATTAAACATTAAAAATGTAAAATTAAAATTTAAAAATTAAAAATTAAAAACTTAAAATTAAAATTTAAAAATTAAAAATTAAAAATAAAAAATTAAAAATTCAAAAATTCAAAATTAAAAATTAAAAATTTAAAATTAAAAATTAGAAATTAAAAATTTAAAATTAAAAATTAAAAATTAAAAATTAAAAATTAAAAATTAAAAATTAAAAATTAAAATTAAAAATTAAAAATTAAAAATTAAAAATTAAAAATTAAAAATTAAAAATTAAAAATTAAAAATTAAAAATTAAAAATTAAAAATTAAAAATTAAAAATTAAAAATTAAAAATTAAAAATTAAAAATTAAAAATTAAAAATTAAAAATTAAAAATTAAAAATTAAAAATTAAAAATTAAAAATTAAAAATTAAAAATTAAAAATTAAAAATTAAAAATTAAAAATTAAAAATTAAAAATTAAAAATTAAAAATTAAAAATTAAAAATTAAAAATTAAAAATTAAAAATTAAAAATTAAAAACTAAAAATTAAAACTTAAAAATTAAAAATTAAAAATTAAAACTTCAAAATTAAAAATTATAAATTAAAAATTAAAAATTAAAAATTAAAAATTAAAAATTAAAAATTAAAAATTAAAAATTAAAAATTAAAAACTAAAAACTAAAAATTAAAACTTAAAAATTAAAAATTAAAAATTAAAACTTCAAAACTAAAAATTAAAAATTAAAAATTAAAAATTATATATTAAAAATTAAAAATTAAAAATTAAAAATTAAAAATTAAAAATTAATTAACACTTGCCCAAATAAAAACAACAAGATAAATTAATCGGATAGCTTGCCGAAACAATATCATTTAATCTATTTAACATCAACACTAATTAAATCACTAACAACAACATCAACATGAAGGGCTACTTTCAACACATCGCGCTTAAATACGGCAATGACACTTGCAGAACGATGAAGGAGTATTACAATGAGACAAAAAAAACTGACACAACAAAAACAAAGATTAAAATTTCTTTTATCATGTAGAAGTTATGGTATTATCCCTAAACACACACAAAACACCACAATGCAGGTAACACGGGTTTTTGAATGTAACACAATAAAAGGAAAATTAGGGAAAATTATTTACAACTTTCATAAGAAAATATTAAATCTAGAAATATCACAGACAAACACAAATATTAAATTAATAAAAAGAAAACTATTTATTTCATATCAATGCGGCAATATACGAAGTACTGACTAAAGAAGACCATGAAACATTTATTTGTAAACAAACAGAAATAATGAAACACATAACAACAAACGTCAAAGAGAGGCAAATTAATAAACTCAC
Source organism: Cordilura impudica (assembly GCA_963682025.1). NCBI lineage: Eukaryota > Metazoa > Arthropoda > Insecta > Diptera > Scathophagidae > Cordilura > Cordilura impudica. The sequence continues at coordinate 9,943 of CAVMKG010000409.1, forward strand.
TTCACTGAAAGAAAAACAGTTTAAAATTCACGGACTTAATTTCAATAACAAATGGTTTGAGAACAAAACGGAGATCGATATTCCAATTGAATACAAATGGATGTTATCGTTGGGGAAAAAATTCGCTCTACCTATAGAAAAAAACAATTTCTCTCCTATACATATTATTGCTGACATAGAACAGTGCATCCAAACAATGGATGTTAAGGTAGACAAGGAAAAAGACACAGCGAGAACTAAATTAGCAAATAATATTTCACGATTTAAGAGAAAAATTACAAATACACCTAGAGAAAAATTCATATTGACTATTTCTGAAAAAACAAAAAGTTTTTTAAAGAAAAATGATGATCTAATCACCATACAGGCAGACAAAGGAAATAGAACGGTTGCTATGTACAAACACGAATACAATTCAAAAATGGAAAAATTGTTAGAAGACAAAAATACGTACAGAAATTTGAGAATAGATCCAACCACAAAATTACAAAGAGACAACAACAACATTGTATCAGATTTATATAAAAATGGAAATATTGATTTGGTACAAAAACGTAAATTACTTTGCTCAGCCGCAAACGTACCAAGAATTTATGGACTGCCCAAAATTCACAAACCTGGTGTCCCTCTTAGACCAATAGTCTCCTCGGTCCAGGTTCCATGTTATGAATTGTCAAAGCATGTAGGGGGAAGTAATGGTGTCGTTCGATGTTATTTCTATATTTACCAATATTCCTGTACATTTAGGAATAAAGAACATAATGGAAAAATGGTCAATAATTAAAGAAGACACACAAATTCCTTGGTCAAAATTTCAAAAATTCTACAATTTTGTCTTGTAGACAATAATTGTTTTATGTATGGCGAAAAAATTTACAATCAAGTATATGGAATGCCAATGGGTAACCCACTTTCCCCAACCATTGCAGATATTATTCTAGACAATTTAATCGAAGAAGTAATTTCAGAATTAAAAAGAGAAAATATATTTATTAAATACATAGTAAAATATGTAGATGATATCCTGGCAATCATAAATATTGATGATAAAGATAAAATCCTTAACACCCTAATAAGTATCACCAGAAAATTCAGTTTACCATCGAAATGGAAACAAAAAATGAAATCACGTTCTTGGATACTAAACTATTCCGAAATAATAGTACAATAACAATTGACTGGTTCTCCAAGGAAACTGCGTCAGGGAGAATCATCCACTTTAACTCAACACAACCAAGATCACAAATCATTAACACAGCAAAAAATCTAATTTTTCGGGTATTAAATATCAGCGACAAACAGTTTCACACAAAAAACATTAAAAAAATTATAGAAATTCTAGTCAGCAACAGTTTCCCAAAAAAATTTATCAGTAATTTAATTGACGATGTGAGCAGAAAAATTAAAAATAATAAGAACAGCACTAATAATAATACAGAAGATACCAGGAAAAAATTTTACAGTCTTAAATACATCCCTGGGATTACGGCCAATAAGAATATAAGGACAATAATAAAATCAGAAAACATATGTTTTGCTTACAAAGCAAACAAAACATTAAGTTCAATTTTCTCTAAGGTAAAAGCACCAATAAGGAAAGAACAACAATGCAATGTTGTTTACGAAATTGGATGTGATGGAACAGATAATGAAAACTGAAATTAAATTTATATAGGCACTACTAAAAGAAATTTAGAAACCAGAATTAACGAACACAAAACAGACATTTTAAAACAAAAAGAATCCACGGCACTAGCTCAACACATCATGAACACTTCTCACAAACCAAATTTTGACAATGTAAAAGTGTTAGACATTGAAAGTACTGAGAGAAAACGATATACAATAGAGAGCCTTCGTATTCAGCAACAAATACACAAAATTATGAACCACAAAGAAGACACAGATAATATAAACGCCAGCTACAGCGTTGCATTACGATACAAATAATTTAAACTGTGATATTAAACTAAACCGTGTTGTATTAAAGGTTCAAATTTATGCTTTATGTTTTTGTTAGTTCAAAATTAATTAAAATTTATTTAAATGTGATATAATCCCAGATTATTGTAAGTTTTAATTGTTTTTGTATTGAATTTGTATTAATGTTATGCTTTATTTATTAAATAGACGAATTCCCTTGAAAAAGTCGACAAAAAATCGACGAAACGTCGGTAAAAATATTTAATTTTTAAATTTTTAAATTTTTAATTTTTAATTTTTAATTTTTAATATTTAATTTTTAATTTTTAATTTTTAATTTTTAATTTTTAATTTTTAATTTTTAATTTTTAATTTTTAATTTTTAATTTTTTAATTTTTAATTTCTAATTAATTTTTAATTTTTAATTTTTAATTTTTAATTTTTAATTTTTAATTTTTAATTTTTAATTTTTAATTTTTAATTTTTAATTTTTAATTTTAATTTTAATTTTTAATTTTCAATTTTTAATTTTCAATTTTTAATTTTTAATTTTTAAGTTTAAATTTTTAATTTTTAATATTTAATTTTTAATTTTTAATTTTTAATTTTTTAATTTTTAATTTTTAATTTTTAA
>CAVMKG010000409.1:15000-20000 GCA_963682025.1 Cordilura impudica
TTATTTTTAATTTTTAATTTTTAATTTTTAATTTTTAATTTTTAATTTTTAATTTTTAATTTTTAATTTTTAATTTTTAATTTTTTAATTTTTAATTTTTATTTTTTAATTTTTAATTTTTAATATTTAATTTTAATTTTTAAATTTTAGTTTTTATTTTTAATTTTTTAATTTTTAATTTTTAATTTTTAATATTTAATTTTAAATTTTTAATTCATAATTTTTAATTTTTAATTTTTTAATTTTTAATTTTTAATTTTTAATTTTTAATTTTTAATTTTTAATTTTTAATTTTTAATTTTTAATTTTTAATTTTTAATTTTTAATTTTTAATTTTTAATTTTTAATTTTTTTTAATTTTTAATTTTTAATTTTTAATTTTTAATTTTTAATTTTTAATTTTTAATTTTTAATTTTTAATTTTTAATTTTTAATTTTTAATTTTTTAATTTTTAATTTTTAATTTTTAATTTTTAATTTTTAATTTTTAATTTTTAATTTTTAATTTTTAATTTTTAATTTTTAATTTTTAATTTTTAATTTTTAATTTTTAATTTTTAATTTTTAATTTTTAATTTTTAATTTTTAATTTTTAATTTTTAATTTTTAATTTTTAATTTTTAATTTTTAATTTTTAATTTTTAATTTTTAATTTTTAATTTTTAATTTTTAATTTTTAATTTTTAATTTTTAATTTTTAATTTTTAATTTTTAATTTTTAATTTTTAATTTTTAATTTTTATAATTTTTAATTTTAATTTTTAATTTTTAAATTTTTAATTTTTAATTTTTAATTTTTAATTTTTAATTTTTAATTTTTAATTTTAATTTTTAATTTTTAATTTTTAATTTTTAATTTTTAATTTTTAATTTTTAATTTTTAATTTTTAATTTTTAATTTTTAATTTTTAATTTTTAATTTTTAATTTTTAATTTTTAATTTTTAATTTTTAATTTTTAATTTTTAATTTTTAATTTTTAATTTTTTAATTTTTAATTTTTAATTTTTAATTTTTAATTTTTAATTTTTAATTTTTAATTTTTAATTTTTAATTTTTAATTTTTAATTTTTTAATTTTTAATTTTTAATTTTTAATTTTAATTTTTAATTTTTAATTTTTAATTTTTAATTTTTAATTTTTAATTTTTAATTTTTAATTTTAATTTTTAATTTTTAATTTTTAATTTTTAATTTTTAATTTTTAATTTTTAATTTTTAATTTTTAATTTTAAAATTTTAATTTTTAATTTTTAATTTTTAATTTTTAATTTTTAATTTTTAATTTTTAATTTTTAATTTTTAATTTTTAATTTTTAATTTTTAATTTTTAATTTTTAATTTTTAATTTTTAATTTTTAATTTTTAATTTTTAATTTTTAATTTTTAATTTTTAATTTTTAATTTTTAATTTTTAATTTTTAATTTTTAATTTTTAATTTTTAATTTTTAATTTTTAATTTTTAATTTTTAATTTTTAATTTTTAATTTTTAATTTTTAATTTTTAATTTTTAATTTTTAATTTTTAATTTTTAATTTTTAATTTTTAATTTTTAATTTTTAATTTTTAATTTTTAATTTTTAATTTTTAATTTTTAATTTTTAATTTTTAATTTTTAATTTTTAATTTTTAATTTTTAATTTTTAATTTTTAATTTTTAATTTTTAATTTTTAATTTTTAATTTTTAATTTTTAATTTTTAATTTTTAATTTTTAATTTTTAATTTTTAATTTTTAATTTTTAATTTTTAATTTTTAATTTTTAATTTTTAATTTTTAATTTTTAATTTTTAATTTTTAATTTTTAATTTTTAATTTTTAATTTTTAATTTTTAATTTTTAATTTTTAATTTTTAATTTTTAATTTTTAATTTTTAATTTTTAATTTTTAATTTTTAATTTTTAATTTTTAATTTTTAATTTTTAATTTTTAATTTTTAATTTTTAATTTTTAATTTTTAATTTTTAATTTTTAATTTTTATTTTTAATTTTTAATTTTTAATTTTTAATTTTTAATTTTTAATTTTAATTTTTTATTTTTAAATTTTAAATTTTTAATTTTTAATATTTAATTTTTAATTTTTAATTTTTAAATTTTAATTTTTATTTTTTAATTTTTAATTTTTAATTTTTAATTTTTAATATTTAATTTTTAATTTTTAATTTTTAATTTTTAATTTTTAATTTTTAATTTTTAATTTTTAATTTTTAATTTTTAATTTTTAATTTTTAATTTTTAATTTTTAATTTTTAATTTTTAATTTTTAATTTTTAATTTTTAATTTTTAATTTTTAATTTTTAATTTTTAATTTTTAATTTTTAATTTTTAATTTTTAATTTTTAATTTTTAATTTTTAATTTTTAATTTTTAATTTTTAATTTTTAATTTTTAATTTTTAATTTTTAATTTTTAATTTTTAATTTTTAATTTTTAATTTTTAATTTTTAATTTTTAATTTTTAATTTTTAATTTTTAATTTTTAATTTTTAATTTTTAATTTTTAATTTTTAATTTTTAATTTTTAATTTTTAATTTTTAATTTTTAATTTTTAATTTTTAATTTTTAATTTTTAATTTTTAATTTTAAATTTTTAATTTTTAATTTTTAATTTTTAATTTTTAATTTTTAATTTTTAATTTTTAATTTTTAATTTTTAATATTTAATTTTTAATTTTTAATTTTTAATTTTTAATTTTTAATTTTTAATTTTTAATTTTTAATTTTTAATTTTTAATTTTTAATTTTTAATTTTTAATTTTTAATTTTTAATTTTAAATTTTAATTTTTAATTTTTAATTTTTAATTTTTAATTTTTAATTTTTAATTTTTAATTTTTAATTTTTAATTTTTAATTTTTAATTTTTAATTTTTAATTTTTAATTTTTAATTTTTAATTTTTAATTTTTAATTTTTAATTTTTAATTTTTAATTTTTAATTTTTAATTTTTAATTTTTAATTTTTAATTTTTAATTTTTAATTTTTAATTTTTAATTTTTAATTTTTAATTTTCAATTTTAAATTTTTAATTTTTAATATTTAATTTTTAATTTTTAATTTTTCATTTTTAATTTTTTATTTTTAATTTTTAATTTTAATTTTTTATTTTTAAATTTTAAATTTTTAATTTTTAATTTTTAATTTTTAATATTTAATTTTAATTTTTAATTTTTAAATTTTAATTTTTATTTTTTATTTTTAATTTTTAATTTTTAATTTTTAATTTTTAATTTTTAATTTTTAATTTTTAATTTTTAATTTTCAATTTTTAATTTTTAATTTTTAATTTTTAATATTTAATATTTAATTTAATTTTAAATTTTAAATTTTTAATTTTTAATTTTAATTTTTAATTTTTAATTTTTACTTTTTAATTTTTAATTTTTAATTTTTAATTTTTAATTTTTAATTTTTAATTTTTAATTTTTAATTTTTAATTTTTAATTTTTAATTTTTAATTTTTAATTTTTAATTTTTAATTTTTAATTTTTAATTTTTAATTTTTAATTTATAATTTTTAATTTTTAATTTTTAATTTTTAATTTTTAATTTTTAATTTTTAATTTTTAATTTTTAATTTTTAATTTTTAATTTTTAATTTTTAATTTTTAATTTTTAATTTTTAATTTTTAATTTTTAATTTTTAATTTTTAATTTTTAATTTTTAATTTTTAATTTTTAATTTTTAATTTTTAATTTTTAATTTTTAATTTTTAATTTTTAATTTTTAATTTTTAATTTTTAATTTTTAATTTTTAATTTTTAATTTTTAATTTTTAATTTTTAATATTTAATATTTAATTTTAAATTTTTAATTCTCAATTCATAATTTTTACTTTTTAATTTTTAATTTTTAATTTTTAATTGTTAATTTTTAATTTTTAATTTTTAATTTTTAATTTTTAATTTTTAATTTTTAATTTTTAATTTTTAATTTTTAATTTTTAATTTTTAATTTTTAATTTTTAATTTTTAATTTTTAATTTTTAATTTTTAATTTTTAATTTTTAATTTTTAATTTTTAATTTTTAATTTTTAATTTTTAATTTTTTATTTTTAATTTTTAATTTTTAATTTTTAATTTTTAATTTTTAATTTTTAATTTTTAATTTTTAATTTTTAATTTTTAATTTTTAATTTTTAATTTTTAATTTTTAATTTTTAATTTTTAATTTTTAATTTTTAATTTTTAATTTTTAATTTTTAATTTTTAATTTTTAACTTTTAACTTTTAATTTTTAATTTTTAATTTTTAATTTTTAATTTTTAATTTTTAATTTTTAATTTTTAATTTTTAATTTTTAATTTTTAATTTTTAATTTTTAATTTTTAATTTTTAATTTTTAATTTTTAATTTTTAATTTTTAATTTTTAATTTTTAATTTTTAATTTTTAATTTTTAATTTTTAATTTTTAATTTTTAATTTTTAATTTTTAATTTTTAATTTTTAATTTTTAATTTTTAATTTTTAATTTTTAATTTTTAATTTTTAATTTTTAATTTTTAATTTTTAATTTTTAATTTTTAATTATTAATTTTTAATTTTTAATTTTTAATTTTTAATTTTTAATTTTTAATTTTTAATTTTAAAATTTTAATTTTTAATTTTTAATTTTTAATTTTTAATTTTTAATTTTTAATTTTTAATTTTTAATTTTTAATTTTTAATTTTAAATTTTTAATTGTTAATATTTAATTTTTAATTTTTAATTATTAATTTTTAATATTTAATTTTTAATTTTTAATTTTTAATTTTTAATTTTTAATATTTAATTTTTAATTTTTAATTTTTAATTTTTCATTTTTAATTTTTTATTTTTAATTTTAATTTTTTATTTTTAAATCTTAAATTTTTAATTTTTAATATTTAATTTTAATTTTTAAATTTTAATTTTTATTTTTTAATTTTTAATTTTTAATTTTTAATTTTAAATTTTTAATTTTTAATTCATAATTTTTAATTTTTAATTTTTAATTTTTAATTTTTAATTTTTAAT
>CAVMKG010000410.1:0-54847 GCA_963682025.1 Cordilura impudica
TTTTTCTAATTATAAATCAAAATTTTTTTCTAAATATAAATTTAAACATAAATTTTAACTAAAAATTTTCTAAATTAAGAAATTTGCTAAATATAAAATTAAACTAAAAATTTTCCTAAATAAAAATAAAATTGAGCTAAAATTAAAAAATTATAATAAGAAATATAATTTAGCTAAAAATGAAAATTTTGTAAAAAAAAAAATGGTAAAATTTTTCTAAATTTTTCCTAAAACAAAATTTTGCTAAAATTTAAAATTAACCTAAATTTAACACTATAGAAATTTAAGAGAATTTACAAAATGGTACCATATTTAAAAGAAAAATTTTTTGTTAAAGTTAAAATTAAAACTAAATTTAATTTAAAATACATATTATTATTATTCGGTAGTGCTAAAATTCAAATTGAGATAAAATTAAAATTTGCTAAACTTAAAATTTTGCTAAAAATAAAAATTGGCTAAAAAAATTAAAATGTTACGAAAAAGAATTTAAAATTAAAATTAAAACCCTTAAAATGAAGGGTAAATAAAAATTTATAAAACCCAATGTAGAAAACCAAACCAAACCTAATCTTCTCATTGAAGTGGGTTACCTCCAAGTAAGATGGAGTCGAGGTAACATGGTTGGGAGGGCAAAAGGGGCAGAACACCTAGTCCCCAATCCCAAGGTAAGTATGGCCGTCCATCCTTTTAGCGTCCGTTTTAGTGACCGTGTTTTTTTTAAATCGCACGTGAAAATCTGTAGTGCGGTTTCCCTGGGCCTGAGCAAGACCCCACCCATCCGGCGAGCTAGGCCCCTACGCCAGCACGTGCGACCAGCAAAGGCTCAGGGAAACGGAAGCGGATCTTCCACCCCAACCGTACCATTACAAGGCGATAACCATTGAAGAATATAAAAGAAGAAACGAGAAAAAGAGGCCAGAACCACTTAAAGTTAAAAATAAAAAAAGAAAAGGCAGAATTGATAAGATTAATGGGACTCTCAACAGGAGAGGAAAAAAGAAGACTATATATGACTATATATATAAATTAAGGATTTATTTTATTAAAAAGTTAAAAAAAATATTTTTTTATGTTGCTAATTAATTTTAGCAACAAACCTTTATTATCAAACTCTTCAAACTGACTGCAAGAATTTACAATTAAAAACTTCTAAATATAATAATAAAAATACTGGAAACTGCTGATGTTGTGTTTCCCACCATCAGGCCACTTGTTTGCTGCGCGTGTGGCTTAAATTTCGTCTGAGAATTTACTGTTGGGCAATTCGTTGCAGTTGTTGTTGTGTTGAAATATTTGTGTTTGTTGAATTGACAATTTAGCGTTGGCACGTTTTGTAGTTGTTATCTGTTGTAGCTGTTGTTGTTGTTTTTTTTTATGGTTCTATAGTATTTCTGTTGTTAACTCCTCCCCCTTCAAGTTCATGCGTCCCCGCATGAATAGCCATATTTCAAAAAAATGGAAGGTCATGAATCTTCTTGTTTTTGGGACCTCTTGATGGTAATGATAGGGAGGTTTTTGGGTTGGTGCTTATTTGAACATTCTCTGCAATTTCTATTCTCTGCTCCGTTTTAGTTATTGGACTTTACATTATTTTTGGATGAATTATTTCGATCTTTGTGGTTTTCATTTCTCTTCTTCCTTCTTATAAAGTAGATAATGGTAGCTGATATTATGATGGTCATTACCAGTCCAATGTTGATGGTTAGATTTATTTTATTTTCGATTTGCAGTTTGTCGATTATGTGAGAGTTGTTAACATTAACTGCCTCCATTCTTTCCAATGTTATCACTTGTTCCTGGATACTAGAGCTACTTTGGTTGCAGTAGGGCAGGTAAAGGTTTAGTAAGGGAGACTTGGGTTGTTAAGTATGTTCGATTTCCAATTCGTACTGTAGAATTCAGGTGATGAACTATGAACGTACCAGCTATGTTGATTGTTGAATTGTCTATTTCAATTTGCCCTTTGTATTCGTTTAATAATATCATGCTGTCATCTATTTCTTCCACTGGTGCCACATGCTCGTCGTTGGTTGTTGTGCAGCGGGATGGTTTACTTTTCAGCAGATTTGGGATGCAGTCAGAATTACTGATGTCCAAGATATTATCTATTTCACAAATACTTATCTTATTATAATTCTTGCAGTCATTTTTTATACCAAATATCTTATCGTTACATTTCAAAACATTTTTAAATATTGTCTTAATTATTTTATTATCTTTTCTTACAGGTTTAATTAACAAATTGTCGCAATTTTCATTATTAGTTGTTGGAATATTGACAATGTAAACAATTTCATTATTATTCGAGGCGACTTTAATTTTTGAAAAATTTAGTAACTCGTCCATATTACCAAATGGAATATTATCATTGTAAAAATATCTCTCAAAGTATTAACCTCAGTATTAGAAAAAATAAATGAATTAACAATGTTTGATTTAGCCCAATGGATGGCATATTCGATATTAGATAGTTCCTCTTTAATAATTTCAAGTTTATACTTAAAATCTAACAATTTTTCACCTTTATCCTTATTTTCTAATAGTTTAGAAATGTTATTAGTAACCTTTGAGAGTTGATTTACTTTATCTATTGTTAATTGATTGATTACAATTTGATTATTATTGTTAACTAGAACATTATTCATTTTATCTTCTATTATTTGGAAATCATGGTGGTCCGGACTGCCGGCTAACCATTTCCAGGCGGTACCAATGAAGTCAAGAGACCTCTTTGCCATCGTCTTGGATTTTAGTCTGGTTAAACAGGATTTAATTTGTGATATGGTATAGGATAAGTAAGGTAATAATGAGTTATCATCGTTGTCGCGTAAGTCAATTCCGTTCTCCAATTTCCCTATCATATCTTCGTATTCCCTCAGGTCAATCGTGTGGACAAGTTTGAACACACCGTTTTGAATTTTCGCCGTTCCTGTATTGATCACGACTAGTCTAGAGTTGGAGTAATCCATTATCTGGAACTCACCTATGGAGTATCCAAGCATCAGGAATAACCTGTAAGAAAATGTAATAAGATTTAGTTCTTTATATGTTTTTTGTGAACGACTCTCCCACTTTCGGTCACTACGGTCGAATGTCTATTTTCCTTCACTAGTTCACGTTTGAATTTTTCGGTTAATTTAGTACCTAATCTTTTATTAATTCTTACGAAAATCTCTTGTCCGGGTATGTATTGCTTAACTTCTTTTTTATCTTTGTTGTGGTAGTTCAAATCCTTTTCCTGTTTCCTTTTCAGCATCGTGATGTTATTTTCCCTGGTTCTTTCATAGCTTCCAGGGGAGAAATCCACAGTCCTCCCGAAAAACATATCGACTGGCTTCCTACCGATTGTGGAATGTATTGAGTGATTATATTCGTTAACAGACCTTTCCAATAGTTCTTCAAAATTCCTGCAAATACCTTCATCTTTGAGACATCTTAAAATTTCGGCTAATGTTGAATGGAATCTTTCAATTTGACCGTTGGCTTCGCTTTTGTATGGTGGTGTTGTAAATACCTCTATACCCAATTCATCCTTCATCATGAAAAGTATGGTTGCAGAGTTCAATGATTTTTCGTTGTCCATGACAACCGTTTTGGGAACTCCATAGAAAAACAAAATATCCCTCAAGGGTCTCCTAATATCCTCTATTGATTTTCCCTGAAGAATTTTCGTTTGGGCGTACTTTGAGAATTTATCTATGGCTGTCAATACCAATTTCCTATCGGTTGAAAAAATGTCAATATGAATAACCTGACCTGGGTAGTTTGGTATTGGTGTAGCGTTCAATTTCGGTTGGTTGGGATGTCTATCGTATTTATTTTTCCTGCATGTGGAGCACATTTTCAATATTCTTTTGATTTTAGAAAACATGCTAGGAAAGTACGCTTTTTCCAATATCTGTATCTTATTTTCCACAGCATTTCTATGCGCGCGGTTATGTGTTTCTATAATTAGAGTTTCCTGATCGGATTCAGACAAAATATCTTCGACAACATTTTGAGTAAACCGAATTTTAAAATTTCCGAAATGATGTGGGTAAATTTCTTGAATTTTTCCCATAATAAATTCTGGCGTTTTAATGCAATTGATAACAGACGGGTTAAGGTATCTTTTCAAGATGGAAATTAGTTTTTCAGTATCATATTCAGGTTCCGTAATCGAATGTCTATGATAACCTGGGAAAATTATTTGGAATTGGTATGCTGGAGTATCGTCCATTTGCAAAAAGATTTGATTTTTGAATGCATTTATGGGCACTTCGACACTAGCTATGAGTTCCTCTGGAGAGCTGTCGCTACTATGCACTGTTCCTGTTAGAGAGTTGATGTTCGTTCCAGGGGGTCTAGAGAGTGCATCGGCCACAACATTACTTTTACCTGGTTTATACTGCATTTCATAGTTGTATTCCTCCAATATCGATTTCCATCTTTTCATCTTCGCATTATTATTCTTATTGCTCAAAGCATAAGTCAGGGGTTGGTGGTCGGTGTAAATTATGACTTTGACTGATCCGTATAGATAGTTTCTTAGATTTGTTAGGGCCCAGATTATAGCCAACATTTCTCTTTCGTTCGCTGCATAATTTTCCTCCGATCCCGTTAATGTTCTCGAAATGAAGGAAATTGGCCTGTCGTCCTGGCTAAGTACTGCTCCGATAGCAACATTGGATGCATCTGTAGTTAACTGGAATTCTTTGTGGAAGTCAGGATACGATAATGTCACCTCCTGTGATATTAGGGCGTTTTTCAAATTATCAATAGCATGTTTCGCTTCATTATCCAGTTCAATTTTCCTCCTGCTTGATTCTGTTCTGGATATCAAGCCTCCGTCTCCTCGTAAGAGTTTCGTCAGTGGCTTTGCGATGTTCGCATATCCTTTTATGAATCTTCTGTAGTATCCTGAAAGACCAAGGAACGATCGAAGTTCCTTCACATTATTAGGATAGGGGAATTCTACAATTGCCTGAACTTTCCTTGGGTTAGCTTTTATTCCGTTATAAGAAACGATGAACCCGAGGAATTCGACTTCCTCCTTGAAAAACTCGCATTTATCCAACTGTATTTTCATATTAGCCTCATTAGTGTTTTGAAAATGGCCTCCAGGTCTTTGAAATGTGAATCCTCGTCTTTGCTGAAGATGATAATATCATCAATATAAACATAGCACCTCCTACCAATGTGTTCCCTTAAAATGTCATCCAGCGCACGTTGGAATATCGATGGAGCATTTTTTAATCCAAACGGCAATCGCAAGAATTCATACTTTCCATTGTTGACCGAAAATGCCGTTTTTTTTATATCTTCCATCCTAAGGGGTATTTGGTGGAAACCACTCTTTAAATCGATGACTGTAAAATATTTATTCCCTCCCAAATGTGAAAGCACGTCGTTTATCTCGGGGATGGGGTATTTATCCGCGATGGTTACTGTATTAAGTTTCCTAAAGTCTACCACAACTCTATACTTATCCCTTCCGGATGCATCCTGTTTTTTGGGGACTATCCAAATTGGTGAGTTGTAGGGAGAACGCGATGGTCGGATTATTTGGTCCCTTAATAACTTGGATATTTCATCGTCCACAACACTCCTAAGAGCCATTGGATAAGGATAATTTTTAGAATAAACGGGATTTTCAGTTGTTGTTCTTATCTCATCTACCACCCTAGTTGTGTACGTAAGGCTTTCGTCGGGGTCCGCAAATAAATTCCTGTGGCGATCGAAGATGTTTTCCAATAATTTTTTTCGACTCCCTGAAAGATGGTTTGTCCTGATTTCAATATTATTAACATTCTGAGAAATGAATTGTTTAATTGGAATTTTCCTATCCCCACTAATGGTGAAATAGTCCTCCGCTGTATAAATGACAGCTGAACATTCCTTCAGGCTATCATTCCCTAATATTGCATCAAATGTTTCTAATTCCGGTAAAAGGAAAAATTTTATGGGAGTATCATCAAACAATTTCAAAAATTTGTGTTGTGTAATTTTAATGTCTCCCTTAACGGATTTTGCGTTAAAATTTCTTTCGTTTTGTTTTGGGTTTGTTATAAATTTAGGGTTGATGTAATTTTTGTTGCTGCCAGTGTCCAATAAAATTTTTAATTTTTGGTCGTTCCCCATTTTTGCTTCGAAATAAGGTAATGAGGAACAGTTTAGTCTAAAAAATTTACTGCAAGTTGGACATCATCAGTTTCTTCTTCCTGTTTTTCAAGAGTAGCTAATTCCTCAGGAATTTGTTGAAAGTAATCTTGAGCGTACTCTGGTTCCACACTCGCGTGATGATGGTTTACCTCAGCTTCTTCCGGTGGATAGTAGCCACAATAATTTTCCTCCGGCATATAATCTGTATCTATATGAAAATTCCGTTGAAATTTATTCGCTGGAGCCTGAAAGGACGCGGCTGTTGATCTCTTTAGTGCTACATTGTTGTGTGGTCTGTTCATATAATTGACCTGGTGGGTTTGGATTAATTTATCCACATCCATTGGTTCTACTCGTTGATTCTGAGGATTGTTTTGAGTGCCCGCATTCCACCCAGAATTTACAGGTAAGTTTCGGTTATGATTATAAGTAAAATTACGATTGAGATTTGGGTTAACATTAGATTGGAAGTTTGGGTTATGACCTAAATTTGGATTGCGATTTTGAGTTGGATAAAAGTTCGAATGGAAGTTTGGATTTCGGTTAAAGTTTGAAACGGGATTATGTCGAGGTGGTATAGGTGGTCTAATGGGTGGTGTTCCACCAACATAAGCGAGTTCGGGATAAAATACTCTGCCAGTTGCGAAAGTTGCCGTACCGATCCTATCCTTCTGTACATTATTCCTGATAGACTGTCCATGTGCGTAATTTCTCCTGAAAGTCATATTGTCCAACTTTAGGCAAATATGTAGTGCCTGTGGCAAAGATGTTGGTTCACGCACACTTAGCAATTTCGGTAAATCTCCATTTAATCCTCTTACGAACGTGTCCAGTGCTTTCTCCCTGTAGGTGTTCGTCATAGCGTGAAGGCTATTTTCCTCCAGGTCCAGGGAAGAGACCTTGTCAAGCAACAGTGAAAGGTGTTGGTAAACAACTTGATAGAATTCCGTTATGCTCCTGTTACCTTGGCATAATACCATCATCTGGTATTCCAAGGTCCCAATGTCCCTCTTATCAGAATAATGCATTGCGAGACATTTTCTTATTCGTGGCCAATCCAATGGTGTCCTATATGACTCCAAGGCAGTGTCTGCGTCCCCCACGATTTTTGTGCGAATAGTGTGTAGAATTGCATAATACCTTCCGGTACCTCTCACCGAATCATAGAGCTTCAAAACCCTCTCCACGGACTTTCGCCAAGAGTTAAATTCTCCCGGCCTACCAGAAAACTCCCTCAAAGACCTAACTATGTCGGGAACCTTGTCCAGTTCCTCCAACCTGGTAGTAACTGTACCTATGGGGTGATCGGCCCCCTCATCCGCCAAATGGTCGGACGATGATCCAATAGCCTCCCTTATCATGAGGGCTATCTGTTCCTTCTGTAGTGTAGTAAAACCTACTGATGCCTCGGTCGTTTGTGCCATTGTCAGTGTCCTACTTAGTCTCTCAGTCAGCTGGTCGATGGTTTCGTCGGGCATACCGGTTAAATGATTTCGAAATTAAGGGACAAAAAAAAATCGAATGTAAAGTATTTATTTCGCAAATCTCGATCAAGTTCAAGGATAAAAACAAAATTTAAAACCGATTTCAGGAAATAAAATTTATAACAACAAATATTAATGAAAAAATTTCAACTAACTCAAGATAGTAAGGACGAGTTTTGAAAAATGGAAAAAATCTTAATGTAATTAAATTAAAATAAGGAAACCAATTGATAATGAACTTAATAATATTCTTACATTAATATCTGGAACATGATGATGGAGAGGATGATGATTGCAGACTTCCCCTGATTTTTGATTCTCGTTGCTTGCTTTTAATTGCCAAAACGTTTCCTCGACAATTAGTTTCACAGATTCTTAGTTTTTTTTTTTTTCATCAACTTATTTATTTTATTTAGTTCTTATTTTCAATTTTTTATTTAATTTGATTAATTTCAAAAAAAAAAAAATTTTTATTCAGTTTTTCAATTTAATTCGTATTTTTTAATTTTTAATTTTAAATTTTTTTTATTTATTTAAAATTTTTGTTATTTGATTTAATTTTTCAAATTTTTTTTCTTGTGTTTTTTTCTTTTCTGATTATTTCCAGTTCACTTTATGTTTTCTAAATTAGGTTGTTTTTTTATGTTTATCTAATTGTTGTAAAACTTATTTAAAAAAAAAAATGTTTCTTACTGTTTATATCACGGCCGCTGATCTCCTTTGAGACCTCCGGTTTACCTCTTATTTTCCGAAGAGGTTACTACGGCGCACTATTTCCGCGATCTATTAATTAATCTACCGGGAAAACCCTTTTTCCGAGGGTTTTATTTATACGACAAAGGACCTTTTTTTAAGGGTCCCTGCTCGGGCGCCAATTAAGGATTTATTTTATTAAAAAGTTAAAAAAAATATTTTTTTATGTTGCTAATTAATTTTAGCAACAAACCTTTATTATCAAACTCTTCAAACTGACTGCAAGAATTTACAATTAAAAACTTCTAAATATAATAATAAAAATACTGGAAACTGCTGATGTTGTGTTTCCCACCATCAGGCCACTTGTTTGCTGCGCGTGTGGCTTAAATTTCGTCTGAGAATTTACTGTTGGGCAATTCGTTGCAGTTGTTGTTGTGTTGAAATATTTGTGTTTGTTGAATTGACAATTTAGCGTTGGCACGTTTTGTAGTTGTTATCTGTTGTAGCTGTTGTTGTTGTTTTTTTTTATGGTTCTATAGTATTTCTGTTGTTAACTTATGTATATGTATATGTATATGTATATGTATATGTATATGTATATGTATATGTATATGTATATGTATATGTATATGTATATGTATATGTATATGTATATGTATATGTATATGTATATGTATATGTATATGTATATGTATATGTATATGTATATGTATATGTATATGTATATGTATATGTATATGTATATGTATATGTATATGTATATGTATATGTATATGTATATGTATATGTATATGTATATGTATATGTATATGTATATGTATATGTATATGTATATGTATATGTATATGTATATGTATATGTATATGTATATGTATATGTATATGTATATGTATATGTATATGTATATGTATATGTATATGTATATGTATATGTATATGTATATGTATATGTATATGTATATGTATATGTATATGTATATGTATATGTATATGTATATGTATATGTATATGTATATGTATATGTATATGTATATGTATATGTATATGTATATGTATATGTATATGTATATGTATATGTATATGTATATGTATATGTATATGTATATGTATATGTATATGTATATGTATATGTATATGTATATGTATATGTATATGTATATGTATATGTATATGTATATGTATATGTATATGTATATGTATATGTATATGTATATGTATATGCATTAGAGATGTGACGGATAGTGATTTGGCCGGATAACCGGATACCGGATATCCGGCAAGATGCGAGGCCGGATAGCCGAATATCCGCCGGCCGGATAGTAAATTAAAGATTTCATTATTTCTAGTTCGGCAGGCAATAACGCCGCGGTTACACCTTCAACTTTTGGTTGAAAGGCTTTTACACATACTGCTTGTCAGAATTCGTTGAAACTGGCAGCTGTGACGCAGGCTGTATGCAACAGGTTGATCAACTTTGTTGTTTATTCATTTTATTTTAAATATTTAGTTAAATTTTTAGTTAAAAAATCCCTTTAATTTTTGTTTTAAAAACACACACGTTTTAATAACTTTTCCATCAAACAAATCAAATGAATATGACACAGATGTTACAAATCAGCTGTTTAGTTGGTCAACTGGTTGAAACGCTGGTTGAAAGAGAAAATCGCAAGCAACCGCCTTTCAACTTTAAAATGTGTAAGTGTATTAGTGGAAAATTCGGAGTTGAAGGCAACTAGTTGAACGTGTAACCCCCGGGTAAACGACAATAAACGGGTGGAGCGATGTTAGTTATCTTTGGAAAATAACGTACTGCAGTCTGGCAATACTGAAAATCAACAAATTAAAATCTGGCATTACTGAAAATCAACAGCTGATTGTTTCAATTATTTTACTTCATAATTTGTACGAAAAGAGCAGAGAACATGTCTTCAATGATAAGAAAATCGCCTATTTGGCAATATTTTGAAATTAAAAGTGAAAATAATAAGTTTGCTATTTGTTTATTGTGCAAACTACCAATTTCTCGTGGTGGTGAAGGAAAAAAAGCAGGTGCGTAAGAGTAATGTTTTTTTTTGCAGCCTATTTAATAATACAACCTACAAGTTTCGAATCATATACTTATTAATTTTAAATCTTCCCCCAGGCACATCTGCTATGAGCAATCATTTGAAATTAAAGCACCCAGAAAAATTCATGAATTTGAATAAAGATAAAATAAACGACGTAGCTACGTCGCTTGCGGAGCCTGTCAACGCTTTATAGCAAACAAAATAGTTTTGTGTTTTAAATAGTATTTATTATTATTATTATTGCAGCTCTATCTAGGAGCTAAACTATTAATTGATTGATTGATAAATTATTAATGAGTAATTGATTATAAAAGGTTCTTCTTTATATACATATTTTCAACCTATATTAACAACAACAATGTGTTACCTGCACTTGGGTCAGCATAAACATAAGTGTGCCAGCGTAACAACAACATACAATAAGAATATACGCAGTCATACAATGTTTTGCAAATGCAGTGGTCAACAATATTGATATTTGTTATTTCCGCATTTGCAAACATTGTACGCTATGCAGTGTGGGTATTATACAGCACACTACGAAAGTCGTGTTACGCTACACCTTCCTTTTTTATAAGAATGTTCATATAACATTATGGACATTCTTTTATTATTTGTACTGTTGGGTTTTTTTTTTTTTTTTTTTTTTTTTTGTGGTTGTATCAAGTGCAAGTTTCACATTTTACAATAAATTTATTTTATTTTATTTACAAATATAGATTTAAAGAAAAGAATGCATATTGTTTATTTAATATTGTATAACTTAAGTCTATTCTTATGAACTATTTGTTCTTTATTTGTTTTCTTATCAACTATGGTTACATTATTTCTGAAATCTATTTTCTTAATTTTATATGGCCCTTTATATGCCATCTCTAACTTATGTCCTGCATCATTTCTTACTAAGACTAAATCTCCTATTTTAAAATTGTAATCTAATTTTGTTTTATCATAATTAATTTTTTGTTTTATTTTATTTATATCTAATAGTTTTTTAACTCTATCTATTGCTACTTCTAATCTAAATTTAATTTCCTTAGCATAATTATCTATATTATAAAGTGGTGCAACTCTATCTACTTCACTAAATTGTCTAAAATTGTTTGGAATTTTTCCAAAAATAAGTTCATAAGGGCAATAATCATGTACTGTAGATGGTGTAGTGTTAAAACAGTACGTGAAATATTTGAGCCATTCATCCCAGTCGTCTTTATCTACTGATATGTAGTTTCGTACGTATTCGTTAAAAGTCCGGTGACTTCTTTCTATCGTACCTAGTGTCTGGTGATGATATGCTGTCGATGTGCGTTTATCTACCTTCAATAGGTTGCAAAGCTCTGTCAGTATAGAGTTCTTGTATTCTGTGCCCATATCCGAAATGAACGTCTTCATTGGACCGTATATAAGCACAAAATTTTCAAATATCGCCTTTGCGATCGTCTTAGCTGATTTATCTTTTATTGGTATTGTTACCAAGTATTTAGTTAAGTCACATATCATTGTGACTGCATATTCATTTCCATAAATTGACTTTGGAAATGGTCCAATTGTATCTACGTACACCGTATCAAAAGCCCTATTTGGTGTCTCCGTTATTGTCATTGGACTTTTTATATGTTTCTCCGTTTTAGCCAATTGACATTTATGGCATGTTTTCACATATTTGGCAATGTCTTTTGTCATATTTTTCCAGTAATAGTATCTCCTGATCTTCTCAGTGGTTCTATATATCCCACAATGTCCTCCTTCTATAGGATCATCATGGTATTTCAGCATTATCTCACGTATTGCCTTTGCATTCGTGTTATCAATTTTAGTTACTTCGTTTAATAGCGCTATTCTGATTTCATTCAGTGTTTTATTGCCCATATTCTCAAATTCACTTATCGAGACAAATTCGAAAATCTTCTCATGTGGTGAAATTTGAATCTTATTAATATTTAGTTTACAGGCTATTCGTTCTAGCCTAGGGAAGAATTGTCCTAAGTCAATATTCCCTTTAGTAAACAAATCATCTATTCTTATGCTAGCATATATGGATTTTCCCTTTTTGATGTAACATCTGTTGGGTAAAATCTTTAATTTATAATATCTTTTGACGTCTATATTATTCAATGGTATATATACCTTGGGCTTATTATTATTATTGATATTTTGCTGATTTACTACTGGTTTACTAATTTTCTCTTCTTTAGTCATCGATCTTGTCGTGACCCTTAAAACGGATGAAATCTTGTCGTTAATATCCTTTAAGTCATTTATTGTAATGCGCGACAGTGCGTCGGCAACATAATTATCTTTTCCCCTGAGATATTCTACTGTGAAATCATATTCCTCCAGATCGAGTCTCATTCTCGTTAGCTTAGAACTTGGATTTTTCATGGAGAACAGGTATGAAAGTGGTCTATGGTCTGTTCGGACCAAAAAATGTTTTCCATATATATATGGTCTGAAATATGTGACAGCCCAGTGTATGGCAGTTAATTCCTGTTCAATGGTCGATTTGTTGCTTTCGCCTTTAGTGAAAGTTTTAGATGCATAGGCCACAGGTAGGTGTCTACCTTCATGTTCCTGTGTTAAAACTGCACCGCAAGCATGCTTACTCGTATCTGTTGTTATGCAAAATTCCTTCGTAAAGTCTGGGTACTGAAGCAATGTTGGGCTCATTAATGCCTTCTTTAAGTATTTAAACGCGCACTCACAATCTTTTGTCCACTGAAATGGTACTCCCTTTTTGGATAGCCTTGTAAGGTGTCTGGAATATTCAGAGAAGTTTCTAATAAATCGTCGGTAATAGTTGCAAAACGCGACAAACCTTCGTGCGCTATCGGCGTCCGTAGGCGTCGGGTAATTTTCTATCACCGAATATTTACTATCATCCGGTAATATTCCTCTATCAGTACATTTGTGGCCAAGGTAGGTTACCTCTCTCACAAAGAATGAACATTTTTGGGGGTGTAGTTTAAGATTGTGTTTACGGCAAAGATCGAATACATCCTTCAAATTTGAAAGCATATGTTTTTCAGAACATCCCAATACAACCAAGTCATCCATATATAGGAATGCTTGATTCGGCTTCAGACCACTGAAGGCTAATGTCATCATTCTTTGGAATGAATTCGGTGCTATTTTTAAGCCATATGGTAGTCTAGTAAATCTGTATGAACCATTGTTTGTTGAAAATGACGTCAAGTCTCTAGAGTTCTTTTCCAAACCAATTTGATGAAACCCGGACATCAAGTCCAAACAAGAAAAATATTTTGCTCTACCTAGTTGGTCTAGAATATCGTCTATTCTAGGCAACGGGAATTTATCTGATATTAGTTTTTTATTTATCTGCCTATAATCTATCACCAAGCGCCATCTTTTTTCATCTGTTCCGGGAAGTGATTTCTTTGGTACCAACAGAATTGGGCTATTGTATTCCGAAAATGATGGTTCGATTATCTTGTCATCTATTAGTTTTTCAACCTGTTTGTTTATTTCCTCCTTATGAGATTCTGGTATGCGATAATTTTTAATATACGTTGGTTGATTATCTTTTACTCTCAGTTTTTGTTCATAGAAATTGTTGGTAGTAATTGTTTCAGTCCCTAAGCCAAAAATATCATTGTATTCTAAACAAAGCTCAGTTAAAATTGTTCTGAACTGTTCAGGAAAGTTTCCCTTCAAAAGGTCCAAAACTTCAGATTTTCTTTGGCTATTTTTATGTGGTTTTTGTTTTACTATTTCATAGTCAGACATTTTCTCGGTTTTTATGTTATTTTGCCTAATTGTACGATTTCTTGATTTGGTATTAGTACATCGTCTTCAAGCTCCGGAAACCTGATTTGACGAATCACTTCTGACCTTGGTGGGAGTGTTATTCCATTGAAGCCGTTCGTAAGTGGAATTTCTATTACATGCGACAGATTGGGTGGTCGTAGTACGAGGTAATCATGGTTCCCATTGAAATCTAGTATACATTTATACTTCTTAAAAAAATCCATTCCAAGGATACCGTCGCAAGGTATTGGAAAATTATTTTGTACTACTTGGAAATCATGTGGTATCAAAAAACCTCTAAATTTTAGGTCAATAAATACATTACCTATTGAACGAATTTTACCCTGTCCTATTCCACTCAATGTGGTTGTTCTGTTTCTGTTAATTTGTGTTTGATGAAAATGTTTAGTTTTTATAACCGAAATGTCTGCTCCTGTATCTACCAACAGTGTTACCGTGTTGTTCGTGTCGTTAATTTTTATATTAACATAAAAACTTAAGCTGAGGTTAAGGTTGTATATGTAGTTGGTATTGTTATTATGATATATCTCAGAGGATTTTAGCAGTTTTCCGAATCATTTTCATGTGACTCTGCTGCTCTGACGTAATTTCTGTTACGTGTGTGGTTCTGATTTTGTTGAACCCTGTTGTGAATAGGTTTTTGTTGGGGTCTGCCGTTGTTACTGTTATTACTATTATTGCGTGGGTAATTGTACCTTCCACGATATTGTCTGTAGTTATTATTTCGGTTAAACTTCTGCCCGAAATACAATACGGCATTTTGTTGCCCTGTTGCTTCAGTGCAACTGTTTATGAATTTGCCAACGGCCTCATTCATGTTACTGAATTGGCCTGCTTCCATGATAAGTTTAACTTTATCGATGGTGCAATTTTTGGTTAGTGCCTTTACTGCAACCTGTGTTGAATATTTACATGCCAATTCGCATGGCAAACCATCTGATAAATAGGCATTTTCTAATGACTTCGTTAAATTCTCTATTTCACTGCAATAGTTATTGGCAGTTTTATTGTTTTGTCGGGTATTCATTATTTTTGCTGTCAATACCTCAACCGACTCGCCCTTTACTGAGTTTTTTAGTTTATGTATTATCTCAGTAATGGTTTGTTCATTACCTATTAAATTTCTTGCACTTCCCTTTAACTTTGTTTTTATTAAAGAGACTGCGATAGATTCGTGGTCACCTTTGATGGATTCTATTAACTGTAACGAGTCTATAAAGGAACGTAAATTTTCTGGTTTTCCATCAAATTCTATGATCAGCTTTGAAGCTGTGTTCAGAAAGTCAACGACTGTTTGTGTCATTTTTACTTCTGTACTTTCCAAAGAGGTTCCAATATTCTCTGAATTTTCAGTTTCTACTAAGAATTTTACCTCTTCGTGTAGTGTATCTGGTAATTTTACCTTAACACCCTTCTTAGATGATATAATCAGGATTCTAGTCTTGACATCTAAGAAAAAACTTTCAGCAGCTGTCCTATGTGGTGTCGTGAGTCTGTTATAATTTGCATTTAGCAAAACCCTGATTTGTTCTAACTTTTCGCATAAGATTCTAATATGTTTTATTATTGTTTCCTCTTTTGTGCTTCTATCTATATTTAAACATTTATAAGATTTGTCGAACTCCTCTTTGATTAGTCTCACCTTCTGAATTATTTCTTGCCAATCCATGGGAAAATTATTAAATTTTGTTTAAGTCATTGGCTCTGCTCAAATATTTCTTTTTTAATTTCTTGGTGTTTAAGGCATAAATATGTAATGCAAAATTTAAGCTAATCAGTACGGTTATTATTAGTAAACAACACTGAATTAATTTTAGGTCGATTGAGTCTTCTTTTATTTCTACTTCATTAATAACATTTGCATTGGGATTCTCTATTTTTGATTCACGACCTCCCATTTTCCTTCGCTATTTATTTTGTATTTTTTTTCTATTATTTATTTCTATTAAATATTTTTCTGACTGCCTCAATAATTTAACCGAATCTTATATCTTGCTAATTATATATCTTCCCTAGTAATTCATTATTTTTATCAATAGCTTATACTATTTTACATGCATCATTTTATTTATGTATATTTAATTTAAAAAAAAAATTTTTTTAATTTAATTTGTGTTTTTTTTTTCTCTCTTAAACAGCATAATTACAAAAGTTATTTTTTCTCTTTATATAATTGTATCAAGATTAAATAATAGCTTTTTATACAGAACAAATCAGATTAATTGAACTACATTCCTTTGTGGATTTTTATTTTTTTTTTTTTATCTCTTACAATTTTTTTTTCTCTTATAAATTATTGTGTTTTCTATTTATTTGTTTTTGTTTATTTGTCAAGAGCGGTTAACGCTTTCTGACCTACGGGTGCATAACGGGATGCTCCACTTTTTTTTGTTTTTTTTTTTTTTTTTTTTTTTTTTTGTTTTTGGTAAAACTAGGATGAACCTGTTAGGGGCATATTGATGTGTATATTGATATATACCAGAGGTCTTTTGATGTGTTTTTCCTTCGTTTTCTGCTGGCCCGTCTTTCTTCTGTACTCTTCTATGAAGATATGTTTTGGCCCTTCCGCCATTGATTTTAAGCTCCACTGTCTTTAGGCCAGACAGTATCTTCCTTCAACGCAGCTGATGGATCGTTGTGGCTGATCCACCAGGACAAAATTATTATGTGTTTTTTTTTTTTATTATTATTCTATTCAGGATTGCTCAATTTAAGAGCATAATCCTTGAATTATATATATTTTCTGCAATGCTCATCTAAGGAGCACTGGCAGGATCGCCATATAGCAAACAAAATAGTTTTGTGTTTTAAATAGTATTTATTATTATTATTATTGCAGCTCTATCTAGGAGCTAAACTATTAATTGATTGATTGATAAATTATTAATGAGTAATTGATTATAAAAGGTTCTTCTTTATATACATATTTTCAACCTATATTAACAACAACAATGTGTTACCTGCACTTGGGTCAGCATAAACATAAGTGTGCCAGCGTAACAACAACATACAATAAGAATATACGCAGTCATACAATGTTTTGCAAATGCAGTGGTCAACAATATTGATATTTGTTATTTCCGCATTTGCAAACATTGTACGCTATGCAGTGTGGGTATTATACAGCACACTACGAAAGTCGTGTTACGCTACAGCTTGTAAAAGTTCCTCTTCTACAAGGCAACAGACTTTGTCAGAGGCGTTCGATAGAAAACTGCTTTGGGACATAAATAATGCAACTGCGAAAAAATACCATTATCTCATAGCAGAAATGATTGCACTGGATAATGAGCCACTTTGTGTCGTTGAAAGAGTTGGATTCGCAAGATTACTTAAGCAAGCTTTACCACGCTATGAATTGCCAAGCCGAGCCTTTATGACCCAAAAAATAATTCCCGATATTTACAACCGAATTTTCAAAAAAATCCAAACAAGAATTTCAAGTGCTGTCGCAGTTTCTGTCACTTCTGACATGTGGACGTGTTTGCGCAATAACTCCAGCTTTCTGAGTTTCACAGCTCATTGGCTTTCTGCAGAATTTAAACTTCAACACGGAGTTCTAGCTATGAAACCGTTTTCAGGATCTCATACAGGAGAAAACATAGCAAATGAACTCAATAGTATTACATCTCGCTGGGATATTGAACAAAGCAAAATACATGTTATTGTTCATGACAGTGGCGCAAACATGGTCAAAGGCGTTCGAATGGCGGAGTATAATTCCGCCAGGTGTTTCATTCATTCGCTTCAGAGGGTTGTGCTTGAGTCTTTAAAGGTACAACCTGAAGTAATGGACTTGATTGCCAAAGGTAAACGTATCGTAACTCACTTCAATCATTCAGGTTTAGCAAAAGAAAAATTGGTGGTGCTTCAAAAAGAACTATGTTTACCAGAGCATCAATTGGTGCAAGATATAAACACGAGGTGGAATTCCACTTTCTATATGATGGAACGCTTATTGGAACAAAAACGTGTTATCTCCCTTTATGTGTCTGAAAACGACACACTTACTAATCTAACAACTCGTCAGTGGTGTTTGATGGAGCAGTGTGTACAACTTTTGAAGCCGTTTGAAGAAATAACTAAAATTACAAGTGCTGGCCTCTCCTGCATATCTGAAGTTATACCGCATGTAGCTGCATTAAAAAAATTCTTAGACAAGGACGAAACTATACGACGAACAGCGGATTTACTTAATATGAGAGGCTCCTTAAAAGCGCAATTGACATCTCGTTTTATTTCCTTAAGTGAAGATCCAAAATACCTTATTGCAACTTTTCTGGATCCCAGATTTAAGGCTAACTTTTTGGGAAAAGTTGAAGCTGAAAGAGCTCGACAGACTATTTTATTGGAACACTTAAGAATGACTTGCGACACGTCTTCCATCAGTAGTTGTTCATCGACGTCTTCAACTAGACCTAAACAGTTACGATTAAATGAAACTGATTCAAATGTAGCTCGTGAATCTCACGAAACATTTTGGGATTGTTTTAATGAAGTGGCAGATGAAATCAACATTCAGTCTAGCGATCATGAGAAGAACCAAATTGCTACCGAGATTGAATTCTTCTTGAAGGAAGTTCGAATTGATCGCAGTCAGGATCCTTACGCTTGGTGGTCGTTTAACTCCAAAAAATACCCAATTTTAACGTCTCTTACTAAAACGTTCCTTTCAGCTCCTTGCAGCAGCGTTTATAGCGAAAGACTTTTTTCGGAAGCTGGCTTGGTTTACGAAAACAAGCGAAATCGTCTATTGTCTGCGAACGCTGAAAATTTAGTTTTTATTCACCATAATCTACCTCTTCTTAATTTTGAGTATTAATGTCAATCGTTGTATTAATTGGACGTTTTTTAAGTTTTTAGTTTAAACATAAATTTTTCAGTAAAGTGAATATCTCAAAACGTATTTTAAGTTTTTGAAAGATAATTTGTAATTTTTTGTTACTTTTTTACCTTTAAATAAAAGCTATTTTATTGTTAGTTACTTAATACAAATTTATTTGCTTAAAATAATTCTAAGAAAATATCCGGCCGGCCAGATACCGGATAGTAGCTTATTATCCGATATCCGGCCGAATAGTAAATTTAGGCCGGATATCCGGCAAACCGGATAGTTGCCGGATATCCGTCACATCTCTAATATGTATATGTATATGTATATGTATATGTATATGTATATGTATATGTATATGTATATGTATATGTATATGTATATGTATATGTATATGTATATGTATATGTATATGTATATGTATATGTATATGTATATGTATATGTATATGTATATGTATATGTATATGTATATGTATATGTAGTATATGTATATGTATATGTATATGTATATGTATATGTATATGTATATGTATATGTATATGTATATGTATATGTATATGTATATGTATATGTATATGTATATGTATATGTATATGTATATGTATATGTATATGTATATGTATATGTATATGTATATGTATATGTATATGTATATGTATATGTATATGTATATGTATATGTATATGTATATGTATATGTATATGTATATGTATATGTATATGTATATGTATATGTATATGTATATGTATATGTATATGTATATGTATATGTATATGTATATGTATATGTATATGTATATGTGTATATGTATATGTATATGTATATGTATATGTATATGTATATGTATATGTATATGTATATGTATATGTATATGTATATGTATATGTATATGTATATGTATATGTATATGTATATGTATATGTATATGTATATGTATATGTATTGTATATGTATATGTATATGTATATGTATATGTATATGTATATGTATATGTATATGTATATGTATATGTATATGTATATGTATATGTATATGTATATGTATATGTATATGTATATGTATATGTATATGTATATGTATATGTATATGTATATGTATATGTATATGTATATGTATATGTATATGTATATGTATATGTATATGTATATGTATATGTATATGTATATGTATATGTATATGTATATGTATATGTATATGTATATGTATATGTATATGTATATGTATATGTATATGTATATGTATATGTATATGTATATGTATATGTATATGTATATGTATATGTATATGTATATGTATATGTATATGTATATGTATATGTATATGTATATGTATATGTATATGTATATGTATATGTATATGTATATGTATATGTATATGTATATGTATATGTATATGTATATGTATATGTATATGTATATGTATATGTATATGTATATGTATATGTATATGTATATGTATATGTATATGTATATGTATATGTATATGTATATGTATATGTATATGTATATGTATATGTATATGTATATGTATATGTATATGTATATGTATATGTATATGTATATGTATATGTATATGTATATGTATATGTATATGTATATGTATATGTATATGTATATGTATATGTATATGTATATGTATATGTATATGTATATGTATATGTATATGTATATGTATATGTATATGTATATGTTATGTATATGTATATGTATATGTATATGTATATGTATATGTATATGTATATGTATATGTATATGTATATGTATATGTATATGTATATGTATATGTATATGTATATGTATATGTATTGTATATGTATATGTATATGTATATGTATATGTATATGTATATGTATATGTATATGTATATGTATATGTATATGTATATGTATATGTATATGTATATGTATATGTATATGTATATGTATATGTATATGTATATGTATATGTATATGTATATGTATATGTATATGTATATGTATATGTATATGTATATGTATATGTATATGTATATGTATATGTATATGTATATGTATATGTATATGTATATGTATATGTATATGTATATGTATATGTATATGTATATGTATATGTATATGTATATGTATATGTATATGTATATGTATATGTATATGTATATGTATATGTATATGTATATGTATATGTATATGTATATGTATATGTATATGTATATGTATATGTATATGTATATGTATATGTATATGTATATGTATATGTATATGTATATGTATATGTATATGTATATGTATATGTATATGTATATGTATATGTATATGTATATGTATATGTATATGTATATGTATATGTATATGTATATGTATATGTATATGTATATGTATATGTATATGTATATGTATATGTATATGTATATGTATATGTATATGTATATGTATATGTATATGTATATGTATATGTATATGTATATGTATATGTATATGTATATGTATATGTATATGTATATGTATATGTATATGTATATGTATATGTATATGTATATGTATATGTATATGTATATGTATATGTATATGTATATGTATATGTATATGTATATGTATATGTATATGTATATGTATATGTATATGTATATGTATATGTATATGTATATGTATATGTATATGTATATGTATATGTATATGTATATGTATATGTATATGTATATGTATATGTATATGTATATGTATATGTATATGTATATGTATATGTATATGTATATGTATATGTATATGTATATGTATATGTATATGTATATGTATATGTATATGTATATGTATATGTATATGTATATGTATATGTATATGTATATGTATATGTATATGTATATGTATATGTATATGTATATGTATATGTATATGTATATGTATATGTATATGTATATGTATATGTATATGTATATGTATATGTATATGTATATGTATATGTATATGTATATGTATATGTATATGTATATGTATATGTATATGTATATGTATATGTATATGTATATGTATATGTATATGTATATGTATATGTATATGTATATGTATATGTATATGTATATGTATATGTATATGTATATGTATATGTATATGTATATGTATATGTATATGTATATGTATATGTATATGTATATGTATATGTATATGTATATGTATATGTATATGTATATGTATATGTATATGTATATGTATATGTATATGTATATGTATATGTATATGTATATGTATATGTATATGTATATGTATATGTATATGTATATGTATATGTATATGTATATGTATATGTATATGTATATGTATATGTATATGTATATGTATATGTATATGTATATGTATATGTATATGTATATGTATATGTATATGTATATGTATATGTATATGTATATGTATATGTATATGTATATGTATATGTATATGTATATGTATATGTATATGTATATGTATATGTATATGTATATGTATATGTATATGTATATGTATATGTATATGTATATGTATATGTATATGTATATGTATATGTATATGTATATGTATATGTATATGTATATGTATATGTATATGTATATGTATATGTATATGTATATGTATATGTATATGTATATGTATATGTATATGTATATGTATATGTATATGTATATGTATATGTATATGTATATGTATATGTATATGTATATGTATATGTATATGTATATGTATATGTATATGTATATGTATATGTATATGTATATGTATATGTATATGTATATGTATATGTATATGTATATGTATATGTATATGTATATGTATATGTATATGTATATGTATATGTATATGTATATGTATATGTATATATGTATTAAATAATCTATCTATATATATAAAATTCATTTTCTGTTTGTTTGTTTGTTTGTTTGTTTGTTTGTTTGTTTGACCGCTATACAAATTTTTATTTTTCAACGGATTTTCCTGAAATTTTGTACACACGATCTATATACACCAGGAAAGGTCGCCATATACTTTTTACCGGCCACGCCTACTTTTACGCCCACTTTTTATGTCAAATTCATTTTCTCTTTTGTTCATATTTGTTCACTATACAAATTTTTATTTGTTAACAGATTTCTCTGAAATTCGGTACACGCGATCCCTGTACTCCAGCTAAGGTCGCCATATACTTCTTATCGACCACGCCTACTTTTACGCCCACTTTTTATATACAATTCATTTTCTGCTTTTTGGTATATTTGTTCGGTATACAAATTTTTATTTTTCAACGCATTTCTCTGAAATTTGGTACACACGATCTTTGTACCTCAGGCCAGGTCACCGGGTGATTCTTGCGGCCACACCTACTTTTACGCCCAGTTTTTGTATACAATTCGTTTTCTGTTTTTTGGTATATTTGTTTGCTATACAAATTTTTGTTTTTCAACGGAATTCTCTGAAATTTGGTACACACGTCCTCTGTACTCCACCTAAGGTCGCCATATGCTTCGTACCGGCCACGCCTACTTTAACGCCCACTTTTTGTATACAATTCATTTTGTTTTTTTGATATATTTGTTCGCTATACAAATTTTTATTTTTCAACCGATTTCGAAAGTCGACATATTCCTCGTACCGGTCACGCCTACTATTACGCCCACTTTTTGTATACAATTCATATTCTGTTTTTTGGTACATTTGTTCGCTACACAATTTTTTTTAACGGATTTCTCTGAAATTTGCTACACACGATCTCTGTACTCCAGAGAGGTCGCCATATGATTCTTGCCGGTCACGCCTACTTCTACGCCCGCTTTTTATACAAAATTAATTTTCTGTTTTTTGTATATTTGTTCACTATGGAAATTTTTATTTTTCAAGGGATGTCTAAAATTTGGTCACACGATCTCTATACTACAGGGAAGGTCACCATATGCTTCTTACAGGCCACGCCTACTTTGCACCATCTTCTATGTATATAAAACTTATTTTTTCCGTTTATTTGTTTCTTTATTTGATTGCTATAAAAACTTTTATTTTTCAATGGCTTTTTTCGAAATTTAGTACATATTCCACGGAAGGTCGCTATATGATTTTTACCGACCACGCCTGCTTTTACGCCCAATTTTCTTATAAAATTCATATTTTGATGTGTGGTATATTTCTTCCCTATACAAATATGTACTTTTCAATGGATTTCTCTGAAATTTGGGTTACACGGAAATAACTACACGGTGAACAAATTCCCCAAACTTAAAAAAAGGTACCCAAAAGAAATGAACAAATTCCCCATTTATTTTTAATCGAAATAAAAAATTAACTTACTCCCCGAATTCATTCTTAAATTTTTACATATTTTTATTTAATGAATTTTGTTAAATATTTATTTTAGTAAACATTTGCATACTGCTCTCAATATATGTCCCACAATAAATGCATTTAAAATGAGTATTCTTTTCAAAATAAGTTGGCAACAGCTGCGCGGCAGCAAAGGTGTGGTTGCCAAACGCACGGAAGCGGCGCGCGGCGTGCGACCGCGGACTCGGACGCGACGGGTGCGGTCGCGACCCGCTCTCGGAACACAGCTCAGCTAAAATATCGCAATGCTCTAAAAAATATGTTTTAGGAATTAAAATAAGTTAACGAGAACTAAGCGGAGGCACGGGAAGTAGCTGTGAGGAAGCGGCGCGAGGCGTGCGGACGCGACGCACTCGCGGAACACAGCTCAGCTAAAATATTGACCGCGGACTCGGACGCGACGGATGCGCACGCGACGCTCTTTCGGAACACAGCTCAGCTAAAATATCGCAATGCTCTAAAAAATATGTTTTAGGAATTAAAATAAGTTAACGAGAACTAAGCGGAAGCACGGGTAGTAGCTGCGAGGAAGCGGCGCGAGGCGCGCGGACGCTACGGATGCGGACGCGATGCGCTCGCGGAACACAGCTCAGCTAAAATATCGCAATGATCTGAAAAATATACTTTGGCGATTAAAATAAGTTGACAGCAACTGGCTGCCAAACACGCGGCGCGCGACCGCTGACTCGGACGCGACGGATGCACACGCGACGCGCTCTCGGAACACAGCTCAGCTAAAATATCTCAATGCTCTAAAAAATATGTTTTAGGAATTAAAATAAGTTAACGAGAACGAAGCGGCAGCACGGGTGGTAGCTGCGAGGAAGCGGACGCGTACGCGACGGATGCGGACGTGACGCGCTCGCGGACCACAGCTTATCAAAAATATCGCAATGATCTGAAAAATATATTTTGGCAATTAAAATAAGTTGACAACAACTGCGCGGCAGCACGGGTCTGGCTGCCAAACGCGCGGAAGCGGACGCGACTCGCTCGCGGAACACAGCTTAGTGAAATGTCGTATGATAAATTTTATCTACGTATGTGAGATAATTACCTGTTGATCAAAATAGGCCACACATATACTATAAGCAGTTGCTTAAAGAAACCTTGCGACACAATATTAAACGTCGCATTAGTCTTTCATTTTCTGAAACTTGAATTTGACGTCTCTGCTCAATGATGATCACTTATTGAATGAATTAAATCAATTTTTAAAAGTTTGATTCCTTTAATTTGCGGCCCATTCCGTTATATTTGATGTTTATAAATAAACTGAAAAAAAAACTTAAAGCGGTTTCGCACGTTATTTTTGAAGCATTTTTGCTGCAGCATCTTATAAAAAACCAAAACCAAAAACTTTTTAATTGAAATAAAAAATGAATTTACTGCCCATACAAATTTTTGGGGAGAAAGTTCATTTTATTGGGGAATTTGTTAATTGGGGACTAAGTACTCAGCGCCTGGTAAGCATAGTGAACCATTTTTCAAGTCAAAGGCCTTTTCGTCCCGGGCAAG
Organism: Cordilura impudica; assembly: GCA_963682025.1. Classification (NCBI taxonomy): domain Eukaryota; kingdom Metazoa; phylum Arthropoda; class Insecta; order Diptera; family Scathophagidae; genus Cordilura; species Cordilura impudica. Next base: position 25,844 of record CAVMKG010000410.1, read on the forward strand.
ACCGGGTAAAAACAGCTAGTCAAATAATAAAATATTTAATATAAATCTATATATATAAAATTCATTTTCTGTTTGTTTGTTTGTTTGTTTGTTTGTTTGACCGCTATACAAATTTTTATTTTTCAACGGATTTTCCTGAAATTTTGTACACACGATCTATATACACCAGGAAAGGTCGCCATATACTTTTTACCGGCCACGCCTACTTTTACGCCCACTTTTTATGTCAAATTCATTTTCTCTTTTGTTCATATTTGTTCACTATACAAATTTTTATTTGTTAACAGATTTCTCTGAAATTCGGTACACGCGATCCCTGTACTCCAGCTAAGGTCGCCATATACTTTTTATCGACCACGCCTACTTTTACGCCCACTTTTTATATACAATTCATTTTCTGCTTTTTGGTATATTTGTTCGGTATACAAATTTTTATTTTTCAACGCATTTCTCTGAAATTTGGTACACACGATCTTTGTACCTCAGGCCAGGTCACCGGGTGATTCTTGCGGCCACACCTACTTTTACGCCCAGTTTTTGTATACAATTCGTTTTCTGTTTTTTGGTATATTTGTTTGCTATACAAATTTTTGTTTTTCAACGGAATTCTCTGAAATTTGGTACACACGTCCTCTGTACTCCACCTAAGGTCGCCATATGCTTCGTACCGGCCACGCCTACTTTAACGCCCACTTTTTGTATACAATTCATTTTGTTTTTTTGATATATTTGTTCGCTATACAAATTTTTATTTTTCAACCGATTTCGAAAGTCGACATATTCCTCGTACCGGTCACGCCTACTATTACGCCCACTTTTTGTATACAATTCATATTCTGTTTTTTGGTACATTTGTTCGCTACACAATTTTTTTTAACGGATTTCTCTGAAATTTGCTACACACGATCTCTGTACTCCAGAGAGGTCGCCATATGATTCTTGCCGGTCACGCCTACTTCTACGCCCGCTTTTTATACAAAATTAATTTTCTGTTTTTTGTATATTTGTTCACTATGGAAATTTTTATTTTTCAAGGGATGTCTAAAATTTGGTCACACGATCTCTATACTACAGGGAAGGTCACCATATGCTTCTTACAGGCCACGCCTACTTTGCACCATCTTCTATGTATATAAAACTTATTTTTTCCGTTTATTTGTTTCTTTATTTGATTGCTATAAAAACTTTTATTTTTCAATGGCTTTTTTCGAAATTTAGTACATATTCCACGGAAGGTCGCTATATGATTTTTACCGACCACGCCTGCTTTTACGCCCAATTTTCTTATAAAATTCATATTTTGATGTGTGGTATATTTCTTCCCTATACAAATATGTACTTTTCAATGGATTTCTCTGAAATTTGGGTTACACGGAAATAACTACACGGTGAACAAATTCCCCAAACCTAAAAAAAGGTACCCAAAAGAAATGAACAAATTCCCCATTTATTTTTAATCGAAATAAAAAATTAACTTACTCCCCGAATTCATTCTTAAATTTTTACATATTTTTATTTAATGAATTTTGTTAAATATTTATTTTAGTAAACATTTGCATACTGCTCTCAATATATGTCCCACAATAAATGCATTTAAAATGAGTATTCTTTTCAAAATAAGTTGGCAACAGCTGCGCGGCAGCAAAGGTGTGGTTGCCAAACGCACGGAAGCGGCGCGCGGCGTGCGACCGCGGACTCGGACGCGACGGGTGCGGTCGCGACCCGCTCTCGGAACACAGCTCAGCTAAAATATCGCAATGCTCTAAAAAATATGTTTTAGGAATTAAAATAAGTTAACGAGAACTAAGCGGAGGCACGGGAAGTAGCTGTGAGGAAGCGGCGCGAGGCGTGCGGACGCGACGCACTCGCGGAACACAGCTCAGCTAAAATATTGAGCGCGGACTCGGACGCGACGGATGCGCACGCGACGCTCTTTCGGAACACAGCTCAGCTAAAATATCGCAATGCTCTAAAAAATATGTTTTAGGAATTAAAATAAGTTAACGAGAACTAAGCGGAAGCACGGGTAGTAGCTGCGAGGAAGCGGCGCGAGGCGCGCGGACGCTACGGATGCGGACGCGATGCGCTCGCGGAACACAGCTCAGCTAAAATATCGCAATGATCTGAAAAATATACTTTGGCGATTAAAATAAGTTGACAGCAACTGGCTGCCAAACACGCGGCGCGCGACCGCTGACTCGGACGCGACGGATGCACACGCGACGCGCTCTCGGAACACAGCTCAGCTAAAATATCTCAATGCTCTAAAAAATATGTTTTAGGAATTAAAATAAGTTAACGAGAACGAAGCGGCAGCACGGGTGGTAGCTGCGAGGAAGCGGACGCGTACGCGACGGATGCGGACGTGACGCGCTCGCGGACCACAGCTTATCAAAAATATCGCAATGATCTGAAAAATATATTTTGGCAATTAAAATAAGTTGACAACAACTGCGCGGCAGCACGGGTCTGGCTGCCAAACGCGCGGAAGCGGACGCGACTCGCTCGCGGAACACAGCTTAGTGAAATGTCGTATGATAAATTTTATCTACGTATGTGAGATAATTACCTGTTGATCAAAATAGGCCACACATATACTATAAGCAGTTGCTTAAAGAAACCTTGCGACACAATATTAAACGTCGCATTAGTCTTTCATTTCTGAAACTTGAATTTGACGTCTCTGCTCAATGATGATCACTTATTGAATGAATTAAATCAATTTTTAAAAGTTTTGATTCCTTTAATTTGCGGCCCATTCCGTTATATTTGATGTTTATAAATAAACTGAAAAAAAAACTTAAAGCGGTTTCGCACGTTATTTTTGAAGCATTTTTGCTGCAGCATCTTATAAAAAACCAAAACCAAAAACTTTTTAATTGAAATAAAAAATGAATTTACTGCCCATACAAATTTTTGGGGAGAAAGTTCATTTTATTGGGGAATTTGTTAATTGGGGACTAAGTACTCAGCGCCTGGTAAGCATAGTGAACCATTTTTCAAGTCAAAGGCCTTTTCGTCCCGGGCAAGACCGGGTAAAAACAGCTAGTCAAATAATAAAATATTTAATATAAATCTATATATATAAAATTCATTTTCTGTTTGTTTGTTTGTTTGTTTGTTTGTTTGACCGCTATACAAATTTTTATTTTTCAACGGATTTTCCTGAAATTTTGTACACACGATCTATATACACCAGGAAAGGTCGCCATATACTTTTTACCGGCCACGCCTACTTTTACGCCCACTTTTTATGTCAAATTCATTTTCTCTTTTGTTCATATTTGTTCACTATACAAATTTTTATTTGTTAACAGATTTCTCTGAAATTCGGTACACGCGATCCCTGTACTCCAGCTAAGGTCGCCATATACTTTTTATCGACCACGCCTACTTTTACGCCCACTTTTTATATACAATTCATTTTCTGCTTTTTGGTATATTTGTTCGGTATACAAATTTTTATTTTTCAACGCATTTCTCTGAAATTTGGTACACACGATCTTTGTACCTCAGGCCAGGTCACCGGGTGATTCTTGCGGCCACACCTACTTTTACGCCCAGTTTTTGTATACAATTCGTTTTCTGTTTTTTGGTATATTTGTTTGCTATACAAATTTTTGTTTTTCAACGGAATTCTCTGAAATTTGGTACACACGTCCTCTGTACTCCACCTAAGGTCGCCATATGCTTCGTACCGGCCACGCCTACTTTAACGCCCACTTTTTGTATACAATTCATTTTGTTTTTTTGATATATTTGTTCGCTATACAAATTTTTATTTTTCAACCGATTTCGAAAGTCGACATATTCCTCGTACCGGTCACGCCTACTATTACGCCCACTTTTTGTATACAATTCATATTCTGTTTTTTGGTACATTTGTTCGCTACACAATTTTTTTTAACGGATTTCTCTGAAATTTGCTACACACGATCTCTGTACTCCAGAGAGGTCGCCATATGATTCTTGCCGGTCACGCCTACTTCTACGCCCGCTTTTTATACAAAATTAATTTTCTGTTTTTTGTATATTTGTTCACTATGGAAATTTTTATTTTTCAAGGGATGTCTAAAATTTGGTCACACGATCTCTATACTACAGGGAAGGTCACCATATGCTTCTTACAGGCCACGCCTACTTTGCACCATCTTCTATGTATATAAAACTTATTTTTTCCGTTTATTTGTTTCTTTATTTGATTGCTATAAAAACTTTTATTTTTCAATGGCTTTTTTCGAAATTTAGTACATATTCCACGGAAGGTCGCTATATGATTTTTACCGACCACGCCTGCTTTTACGCCCAATTTTCTTATAAAATTCATATTTTGATGTGTGGTATATTTCTTCCCTATACAAATATGTACTTTTCAATGGATTTCTCTGAAATTTGGGTTACACGGAAATAACTACACGGTGAACAAATTCCCCAAACTTAAAAAAAGGTACCCAAAAGAAATGAACAAATTCCCCATTTATTTTTAATCGAAATAAAAAATTAACTTACTCCCCGAATTCATTCTTAAATTTTTACATATTTTTATTTAATGAATTTTGTTAAATATTTATTTTAGTAAACATTTGCATACTGCTCTCAATATATGTCCCACAATAAATGCATTTAAAATGAGTATTCTTTTCAAAATAAGTTGGCAACAGCTGCGCGGCAGCAAAGGTGTGGTTGCCAAACGCACGGAAGCGGCGCGCGGCGTGCGACCGCGGACTCGGACGCGACGGGTGCGGTCGCGACCCGCTCTCGGAACACAGCTCAGCTAAAATATCGCAATGCTCTAAAAAATATGTTTTAGGAATTAAAATAAGTTAACGAGAACTAAGCGGAGGCACGGGAAGTAGCTGTGAGGAAGCGGCGCGAGGCGTGCGGACGCGACGCACTCGCGGAACACAGCTCAGCTAAAATATTGACCGCGGACTCGGACGCGACGGATGCGCACGCGACGCTCTTTCGGAACACAGCTCAGCTAAAATATCGCAATGCTCTAAAAAATATGTTTTAGGAATTAAAATAAGTTAACGAGAACTAAGCGGAAGCACGGGTAGTAGCTGCGAGGAAGCGGCGCGAGGCGCGCGGACGCTACGGATGCGGACGCGATGCGCTCGCGGAACACAGCTCAGCTAAAATATCGCAATGATCTGAAAAATATACTTTGGCGATTAAAATAAGTTGACAGCAACTGGCTGCCAAACACGCGGCGCGCGACCGCTGACTCGGACGCGACGGATGCACACGCGACGCGCTCTCGGAACACAGCTCAGCTAAAATATCTCAATGCTCTAAAAAATATGTTTTAGGAATTAAAATAAGTTAACGAGAACGAAGCGGCAGCACGGGTGGTAGCTGCGAGGAAGCGGACGCGTACGCGACGGATGCGGACGTGACGCGCTCGCGGAACACAGCTTATCAAAAATATCGCAATGATCTGAAAAATATATTTTGGCAATTAAAATAAGTTGACAACAACTGCGCGGCAGCACGGGTCTGGCTGCCAAACGCGCGGAAGCGGACGCGACTCGCTCGCGGAACACAGCTTAGTGAAATGTCGTATGATAAATTTTATCTACGTATGTGAGATAATTACCTGTTGATCAAAATAGGCCACACATATACTATAAGCAGTTGCTTAAAGAAACCTTGCGACACAATATTAAACGTCGCATTAGTCTTTCATTTCTGAAACTTGAATTTGACGTCTCTGCTCAATGATGATCACTTATTGAATGAATTAAATCAATTTTTAAAAGTTTTGATTCCTTTAATTTGCGGCCCATTCCGTTATATTTGATGTTTATAAATAAACTGAAAAAAAAACTTAAAGCGGTTTCGCACGTTATTTTTGAAGCATTTTTGCTGCAGCATCTTATAAAAAACCAAAACCAAAAACTTTTTAATTGAAATAAAAAATGAATTTACTGCCCATACAAATTTTTGGGGAGAAAGTTCATTTTATTGGGGAATTTGTTAATTGGGGACTAAGTACTCAGCGCCTGGTAAGCATAGTGAACCATTTTTCAAGTCAAAGGCCTTTTCGTCCCGGGCAAGACCGGGTAAAAACAGCTAGTATTTAATAAATTTCCTTGCAGGATATGAAAATTGAATGTAATTCTAGAATCGTCTCCCAATATCGTCGTTTGTGGCTTAACTTAAGCGAAATTCTTCAAACGCTTGGTAATGTGTACGCCCGAACTTATTCAACTTATTGTTTGTTCATGTAAACATGACTTATAGAAACTTTTCGAACTGTTCAATATTTTGTGAAATTTTTTTATTGTAGGTCCATTAATATTACCATTGGATCGTATGGAGCTCTATCTGAAATATTTGATTCTGGATTTTCATACAAGGTGCTAGGATTGGTGGTTCTAACGATTTATTGCGCTTCTTTGCTCTTTATTGTTTGTGATTGTGCGCATAATGCTAGTACAGTTATGGCACAGGGTGTGCAAAATACATTGCTTTCCCTTAATCTCCTGCAGATGGACGTACAAACCCAAAGAGAAATCAATCATTTCATTTCAGCAATTGAGTTAAATCCACCAGTTGTTAGCATGCAAGGATACGGTTTGATAAACCGTGAACTTCTTACAGCGGTATTAAGACTTTTAATTGATAATATTAACTATATAATTTATATAAAATATTTATTTGCAGACAATATCAGCCATAACCATATATCTAATTGTATTATTACAATTCAAACTCAGCATAGTTGCAGAGAAAACTCTTCAGGCTAAATTTGGAAACTGATAAAGCAGTTAAACTTTAAGAAGCATATTCGCTCTCCAATGTTTTTACTGAACGTTCACTAGACGTTATCAGATTTTATTTTAAGCACCATAAACGATTACTATACATAGTATAAAAATATATTACACATACTTTTAAGAATTGCTCACATAAATATTGTAATATTTGAATAAAAATAACGGCTAACTGATGGGTGTGTTATTTAAATTGAATATATACATTAGGGCGACTGCCACTTTATTTTTTTGGAATATCAAGTCGTGCGGGTAGGATTTTTGTGACACTGAATCTAAGACTTTAGTGCGCAAAATTTAAGCCAAATCGGACAATGCTTTCTGGACATGCACTGAGTTCAAAGTTCAAATATGCATTTATATGTATATGTATATGTATATGTATATGTATATGTATATGTATATGTATATTATATGTATATGTATATGTATATGTATATGTATATGTATATGTATATGTATATGTATATGTATATGTATATGTATATGTATATGTATATGTATATGTATATGTATATGTATATGTATATGTATATGTATATGTATATGTATATGTATATGTATATGTATATGTATATGTATATGTATATGTATATGTATATGTATATGTATATGTATATGTATATGTATATGTATATGTATATGTATATGTATATGTATATGTATATGTATATGTATATGTATATGTATATGTATATGTATATGTATATGTATATGTATATGTATATGTATATGTATATGTATATGTATATGTATATGTATATGTATATGTATATGTATATGTATATGTATATGTATATGTATATGTATATGTATATGTATATGTATATGTATATGTATATGTATATGTATATGTATATGTATATGTATATGTATATGTATATGTATATGTATATGTATATGTATATGTATATGTATATGTATATGTATATGTATATGTATATGTATATGTATATGTATATGTATATGTATATGTATATGTATATGTATATGTATATGTATATGTATATGTATATGTATATGTATATGTATATGTATATGTATATGTATATGTATATGTATATGTATATGTATATGTATATGTATATGTATATGTATATGTATATGTATATGTATATGTATATGTATATGTATATGTATATGTATATGTATATGTATATGTATATGTATATGTATATGTATATGTATATGTATATGTATATGTATATGTATATGTATATGTATATGTATATGTATATGTATATGTATATGTATATGTATATGTATATGTATATGTATATGTATATGTATATGTATATGTATATGTATATGTATATGTATATGTATATGTATATGTATATGTATATGTATATGTATATGTATATGTATATGTATATGTATATGTATATGTATATGTATATGTATATGTATATGTATATGTATATGTATATGTATATGTATATGTATATGTATATGTATATGTATATGTATATGTATATGTATATGTATATGTATATGTATATGTATATGTATATGTATATGTATATGTATATGTATATGTATATGTATATGTATATGTATATGTATATGTATATGTATATGTATATGTATATGTATATGTATATGTATATGTATATGTATATGTATATGTATATGTATATGTATATGTATATGTATATGTATATGTATATGTATATGTATATGTATATGTATATGTATATGTATATGTATATGTATATGTATATGTATATGTATATGTATATGTATATGTATATGTATATGTATATGTATACTAGCTGTTTTTACCCGGTCTTGCCCGGGACGAAAAGGCCTTTGACTTGAAAAATGGTTCACTATGCTTACCAGGCGCTGAGTACTTAGTCCCCAATTAACAAATTCCCCAATAAAATGAACTTTCTCCCCAAAAATTTGTATGGGCAGTAAATTCATTTTTTATTTCAATTAAAAAGTTTTTGGTTTTGGTTTTTTATAAGATGCTGCAGCAAAAATGCTTCAAAAATAACGTGCGAAACCGCTTTAAGTTTTTTTTTCAGTTTATTTATAAACATCAAATATAACGGAATGGGCCGCAAATTAAAGGAATCAAAACTTTTAAAAATTGATTTAATTCATTCAATAAGTGATCATCATTGAGCAGAGACGTCAAATTCAAGTTTCAGAAATGAAAGACTAATGCGACGTTTAATATTGTGTCGCAAGGTTTCTTTAAGCAACTGCGTATAGTATATGTGTGGCCTATTTTGATCAACAGGTAATTATCTCACATACGTAGATAAAATTTATCATACGACATTTCACTAAGCTGTGTTCCGCGAGCGAGTCGCGTCCGCTTCCGCGCGTTTGGCAGCCAGACCCGTGCTGCCGCGCAGTTGTTGTCAACTTATTTTAATTGCCAAAATATATTTTTCAGATCATTGCGATATTTTTGATAAGCTGTGTTCCGCGAGCGCGTCACGTCCGCATCCGTCGCGTACGCGTCCGCTTCCTCGCAGCTACCACCCGTGCTGCCGCTTCGTTCTCGTTAACTTATTTTAATTCCTAAAACATATTTTTTAGAGCATTGAGATATTTTAGCTGAGCTGTGTTCCGAGAGCGCGTCGCGTGTGCATCCGTCGCGTCCGAGTCAGCGGTCGCGCGCCGCGTGTTTGGCAGCCAGTTGCTGTCAACTTATTTTAATCGCCAAAGTATATTTTTCAGATCATTGCGATATTTTAGCTGAGCTGTGTTCCGCGAGCGCATCGCGTCCGCATCCGTAGCGTCCGCGCGCCTCGCGCCGCTTCCTCGCAGCTACTACCCGTGCTTCCGCTTAGTTCTCGTTAACTTATTTTAATTCCTAAAACATATTTTTTAGAGCATTGCGATATTTTAGCTGAGCTGTGTTCCGAAAGAGCGTCGCGTGCGCATCCGTCGCGTCCGAGTCCGCGCTCAATATTTTAGCTGAGCTGTGTTCCGCGAGTGCGTCGCGTCCGCACGCCTCGCGCCGCTTCCTCACAGCTACTTCCCGTGCCTCCGCTTAGTTCTCGTTAACTTATTTTAATTCCTAAAACATATTTTTTAGAGCATTGCGATATTTTAGCTGAGCTGTGTTCCGAGAGCGGGTCGCGACCGCACCCGTCGCGTCCGAGTCCGCGGTCGCACGCCGCGCGCCGCTTCCGTGCGTTTGGCAACCACACCTTTGCTGCCGCGCAGCTGTTGCCAACTTATTTTGAAAAGAATACTCATTTTAAATGCATTTATTGTGGGACATATATTGAGAGCAGTATGCAAATGTTTACTAAAATAAATATTTAACAAAATTCATTAAATAAAAATATGTAAAAATTTAAGAATGAATTCGGGGAGTAAGTTAATTTTTTATTTCGATTAAAAATAAATGGGGAATTTGTTCATTTCTTTTGGGTACCTTTTTTTAGGTTTGGGGAATTTGTTCACCGTGTAGTTATTTCCGTGTAACCCAAATTTCAGAGAAATCCATTGAAAAGTACATATTTGTATAGGGAAGAAATATACCACACATCAAAATATGAATTTTATAAGAAAATTGGGCGTAAAAGCAGGCGTGGTCGGTAAAAATCATATAGCGACCTTCCGTGGAATATGTACTAAATTTCGAAAAAAGCCATTGAAAAATAAAAGTTTTTATAGCAATCAAATAAAGAAACAAATAAACGGAAAAAATAAGTTTTATATACATAGAAGATGGTGCAAAGTAGGCGTGGCCTGTAAGAAGCATATGGTGACCTTCCCTGTAGTATAGAGATCGTGTGACCAAATTTTAGACATCCCTTGAAAAATAAAAATTTCCATAGTGAACAAATATACAAAAAACAGAAAATTAATTTTGTATAAAAAGCGGGCGTAGAAGTAGGCGTGACCGGCAAGAATCATATGGCGACCTCTCTGGAGTACAGAGATCGTGTGTAGCAAATTTCAGAGAAATCCGTTAAAAAAAATTGTGTAGCGAACAAATGTACCAAAAAACAGAATATGAATTGTATACAAAAAGTGGGCGTAATAGTAGGCGTGACCGGTACGAGGAATATGTCGACTTTCGAAATCGGTTGAAAAATAAAAATTTGTATAGCGAACAAATATATCAAAAAAACAAAATGAATTGTATACAAAAAGTGGGCGTTAAAGTAGGCGTGGCCGGTACGAAGCATATGGCGACCTTAGGTGGAGTACAGAGGACGTGTGTACCAAATTTCAGAGAATTCCGTTGAAAAACAAAAATTTGTATAGCAAACAAATATACCAAAAAACAGAAAACGAATTGTATACAAAAACTGGGCGTAAAAGTAGGTGTGGCCGCAAGAATCACCCGGTGACCTGGCCTGAGGTACAAAGATCGTATGTACCAAATTTCAGAGAAATGCGTTGAAAAATAAAAATTTGTATACCGAACAAATATACCAAAAAGCAGAAAATGAATTGTATATAAAATGTGGGCGTAAAAGTAGGCGTGGTCGATAAAAAGTATATGGCGACCTTAGCTGGAGTACAGGGATCGCGTGTACCGAATTTCAGAGAAATCTGTTAACAAATAAAAATTTGTATAGTGAACAAATATGAACAAAAGAGAAAATGAATTTGACATAAAAAGTGGGCGTAAAAGTAGGCGTGGCCGGTAAAAAGTATATGGCGACCTTTCCTGGTGTATATAGATCGTGTGTACAAAATTTCAGGAAAATCCGTTGAAAAATAAAAATTTGTATAGCGGTCAAACAAACAAACAAACAAACAAACAGGAAATGAATTTTATATATATAGATGTATATGTATATGTATATGTATATGTATATGTATATGTATATGTATATGTATATGTATATGTATATGTATATGTATATGTATATGTATATGTATATGTATATGTATATGTATATGTATATGTATATGTATATGTATATGTATATGTATATGTATATGTATATGTATATGTATATGTATATGTATATGTATATGTATATGTATATGTATATGTATTTGTATATGTATATGTATATGTATATGTATATGTATATGTATATGTATATGTATATGTATATGTATATGTATATGTATATGTATATGTATATGTATATGTATATGTATATGTATATGTATATGTATATGTATATGTATATGTATATGTATATGTATATGTATATGTATATGTATATGTATATGTATATGTATATGTATATGTATATGTATATGTATATGTATATGTATATGTATATGTATATGTATATGTATATGTATATGTATATGTATATGTATATGTATATGTATATGTATATGTATATGTATATGTATATGTATATGTATATGTATATGTATATGTATATGTATATGTATATGTATATGTATATGTATATGTATATGTATATGTATATGTATATGTATATGTATATGTATATGTATATGTATATGTATATGTATATGTATATGTATATGTATATGTATATGTATATGTATATGTATATGTATATGTATATGTATATGTATATGTATATGTATATGTATATGTATATGTATATGTATATGTATATGTATATGTATATGTATATGTATATGTATATGTATACAGCCATGGACATGTAAATAGGACACATGCTAGTACTAAAATAAAATGCTTTATATTTTCCAAAATAAAACAATAGTTAAAATTTATATTTCACACATCGGAAGGGTTACATCCAAAATTAATAATTCAACGTTTATTTCAAAAAAAATCTTAGATCTATTTAAAGAAATAACAAAAAATTTTACAGAACTAACATAAAAGGCTGGACAAATAAATAGGACACTGTTATACATCTAACGAATATTAGCTAAATTATTGTTTTTTTTTTAAATTGTGGTTGACAGAAGCTTTTGTTTACACGTTAATATTTTGTACTAAAACCATTATTGTTAATTACAGCTTGGCATCTACGAGGCATACTCTCCACCAACCGTTGGCACAGATCTATTGGTATAGCATACCATGCAACTTGAATTCCCATCCAAAGTTCTTCGCCATTTTTAAAATTTCGTTGTGCAATTTCATTTTTTACAACGTTCCAAAGGTTTTCAATAGGATTTAGGTCAGGGCTTTGCGCTGGCCAATCCAAAACCTTAATATTTTCCTTTAAAAACCACTCCTTAACAACTTTTGATGAGTGTTTGGGGTCGTTATCCTGCATAAAAGCCAGGTTATTGGCATATTTTGGAATGCAAAGGGTTCCATATAATTTTTAAGGATGCTTAAATATTGAAACTTGTCCATTTTGCCCTCTATTTTTACGATAGGACCAACGCCGTACCATGAAAATGTACCCCAAACCATTAAGCTTCCACCACCGTGTTTAACTGTCTTTTGTGTGTACTTAATGTTCAAAGCTTGGTTCTTTGGGCGATGTACAACTGTTCTACCATCGGGTCCAATGCGATTTACCTTGGTTTCATCGCTCCATAGCACTTTTTTCCAAAAGGATAAATTATTTTCCTTGTGGGTTTTTCCAAAGTCAAGTCGCTTTTTATACCCTATACCACTATGTGGTTTGGGTATAATGACTTTGTGCTGCTGTTTGTAACAACCAAAAATATTTGACCTAGACCCATCTTTAATTATACCGATCGAATCAGAATCACTTTCTGAGTTGATTTAACAATGTCCGTCCGTCCGTCCGTCCGTCCGTCCGTCCGTCTGTGTGTCCATGTAAAGTTTGTAATCAAACTGCAGGTCGCAAATATGAATATATTTTGATGAAATTTGGTATATAAGCTTTTGTCGGCCATGGGATGAACGCTATTGAAATTGGTGAGAATCGGTCCATGTTCAGACCTAGCCCCCATACAAATTACCCATATGAAATCGACATAAATTGCCATAAGATCCAAATTGTCATGTCGATCTTACTCAAATTGGGTTTGTATGCGTTCATTACATTCACTAATGAGTAGTTCAAAAATGATCCCTTTCACCCCATATAGACCTGCTTCCCGATCTTCAGTTAAATCTATTAAAAAACAAAAATATTGCACTGATTCTTCTCAAATTTTGTTTGTACATATTTTTGCAAAATACAAGAGACTTTACCAAATATGATCAGGATCGGTCCATTTTTGGACCTAGCCCCTTTATAGATATAGCATCCGATATGAACTTTTTTATATCTGCAGCCAAAAAAATTAATAAAAATCCCACTCAAATTTGGTTTTTGCTTATTTTCTATGTCCAGTTAGTTGGGCCTAAGAGATAGGGTTTCTAAACGCATGGTATAGGGTATCGTATAGTCGGTCTAGACCGACTATAATTTTCTTACTTGTTAATATTCTTTTTTGAAAGGAGTGGCTTCTTTCGGCTTATGCGTCCAAATAAGTTTGCTTCGTTCAGTCGTCTTCTTACAGTTCTATTCGACAATTCCACATTCAATTCTTCTTGAATTTCTTTATTTATCTGACGAGAGGACTTGAAAGGGTCGAGTTTGCTCTTTCGAACTATGCTTCTGTCAATATGAATTGTTGTTTTACGGCTCCTAGGCTTTCGTTTTTTATTTTGTGTGTGATATTTCCTGTCAATTTCACTTAAGCGAATTGCATTGTACACCATATTTCGAGAACACTTTACCATTAACGCAATTTCTGTCGGGGATTTGTTCTGCTCATGGAGCTGGTAGATAAGTTTCCTTTTGCGGGACTGCAATGTTTTCCACGACCCATGTTTTATTATTTTTAAACAATACACTTATTTCAACTCAAAATTGTAAAAGTTAAATGAATACTGATTGTGCGAATAAAAATTTGACAGTTGTTGCAAAGTGTCCTATTTAAATGTCCAAATAAATTATGACCCATGTTAAGAAATACAGCAGTTAATACCGTAAAGTTGTAATTATTGTGGATTTTTTTTTTTATAATCTAAGACTACTAGATCTATATTTCTTAAAATGAAAAACAAGTTGAAATATCTTTTTACTATAGTGAAATATATAAGCAAACATATTAGTACAACGAAGTGTCCTATTTCTATGTCCATGGCTGTATGTATATGTATATGTATATGTATATGTATATGTATATGTATATGTATATGTATATGTATATGTATATGTATATGTATATGTATATGTATATGTATATGTATATGTATATGTATATGTATATGTATATGTATATGTATATGTATATGTATATGTATATGTATATGTATATGTATATGTATATGTATATGTATATGTATATGTATATGTATATGTATATGTATATGTATATGTATATGTATATGTATATGTATATGTATATGTATATGTATATGTATATGTATATGTATATGTATATGTATATGTATATGTATATGTATATGTATATGTATATGTATATGTATATGTATATGTATATGTATATGTATATGTATATGTATATGTATATGTATATGTATATGTATATGTATATGTATATGTATATGTATATGTATATGTATATGTATATGTATATGTATATGTATATGTATATGTATATGTATATGTATATGTATATGTATATGTATATGTATATGTATATGTATATGTATATGTATATGTATATGTATATGTATATGTATATGTATATGTATATGTATATGTATATGTATATGTATATGTATATGTATATGTATATGTATATGTATATGTATATGTATATGTATATGTATATGTATATGTATATGTATATGTATATGTATATGTATATGTATATGTATATGTATATGTATATGTATATGTATATGTATATGTATATGTATATGTATATGTATATGTATATGTATATGTATATGTATATGTATATGTATATGTATATGTATATGTATATGTATATGTATATGTATATGTATATGTATATGTATATGTATATGTATATGTATATGTATATGTATATGTATATGTATATGTATATGTATATGTATATGTATATGTATATGTATATGTATATGTATATGTATATGTATATGTATATGTATATGTATATGTATATGTATATGTATATGTATATGTATATGTATATGTATATGTATATGTATATGTATATGTATATGTATATGTATATGTATATGTATATGTATATGTATATGTATATGTATATGTATATGTATATGTATATGTATATGTATATGTATATGTATATGTATATGTATATGTATATGTATATGTATATGTATATGTATATGTATATGTATATGTATATGTATATGTATATGTATATGTATATGTATATGTATATGTATATGTATATGTATATGTATATGTATATGTATATGTATATGTATATGTATATGTATATGTATATGTATATGTATATGTATATGTATATGTATATGTATATGTATATGTATATGTATATGTATATGTATATGTATATGTATATGTATATGTATATGTATATGTATATGTATATGTATATGTATATGTATATGTATATGTATATGTATATGTATATGTATATGTATATGTATATGTATATGTATATGTATATGTATATGTATATGTATATGTATATGTATATGTATATGTATATGTATATGTATATGTATATGTATATGTATATGTATATGTATATGTATATGTATATGTATATGTATATGTATATGTATATGTATATGTATATGTATATGTATATGTATATGTATATGTATATGTATATGTATATGTATATGTATATGTATATGTATATGTATATGTATATGTATATGTATATGTATATGTATATGTATATGTATATGTATATGTATATGTATATGTATATGTATATGTATATGTATATGTATATGTATATGTATATGTATATGTATATGTATATGTATATGTATATGTATATGTATATGTATATGTATATGTATATGTATATGTATATGTATATGTATATGTATATGTATATGTATATGTATATGTATATGTATATGTATATGTATATGTATATGTATATGTATATGTATATGTATATGTATATGTATATGTATATGTATATGTATATGTATATGTATATGTATATGTATATGTATATGTATATGTATATGTATATGTATATGTATATGTATATGTATATGTATATGTATATGTATATGTATATGTATATATGTATTAAATAATCAAATAATAAAATATTTAATATAAATATTTAATAAATTTCCTTGCAGGATATGAAAATTGAATGTAATTCTAGAATCGTCTCCCAATATCGTCGTTTGTGGCTTAACTTAAGCGAAATTCTTCAAACGCTTGGTAATGTGTACGCCCGAACTCATTCAACTTATTGTTTGTTCATGTAAACATGACTTATAGAAACTTTTCGAACTGTTCAATATTTTGTGAAATTTTTTTATTGTAGGTCCATTAATATTACCATTGGATCGTATGGAGCTCTATCTGAAATATTTGATTCTGGATTTTCATACAAGGTGCTAGGATTGGTGGTTCTAACGATTTATTGCGCTTCTTTGCTCTTTATTGTTTGTGATTGTGCGCATAATGCTAGTACAGTTATGGCACAGGGTGTGCAAAATACATTGCTTTCCCTTAATCTCCTGCAGATGGACGTACAAACCCAAAGAGAAATCAATCATTTCATTTCAGCAATTGAGTTAAATCCACCAGTTGTTAGCATGCAAGGATACGGTTTGATAAACCGTGAACTTCTTACAGCGGTATTAAGACTTTTAATTGATAATATTAACTATATAATTTATATAAAATATTTATTTGCAGACAATATCAGCCATAACCATATATCTAATTGTATTATTACAATTCAAACTCAGCATAGTTGCAGAGAAAACTCTTCAGGCTAAATTTGGAAACTGATAAAGCAGTTAAACTTTAAGAAGCATATTCGCTCTCCAATGTTTTTACTGAACGTTCACTAGACGTTATCAGATTTTATTTTAAGCACCATAAACGATTACTATACATAGTATAAAAATATATTACACATACTTTTAAGAATTGCTCACATAAATATTGTAATATTTGAATAAAAATAACGGCTAACTGATGGGTGTGTTATTTAAATTGAATATATACATTAGGGCGACTGCCACTTTATTTTTTTGGAATATCAAGTCGTGCGGGTAGGATTTTTGTGACACTGAATCTAAGACTTTAGTGCGCAAAATTTAAGCCAAATCGGACAATGCTTTCTGGACATGCACTGAGTTCAAAGTTCAAATATGCATTTATATGTATATGTATATGTATATGTATATGTATATGTATATGTATATGTATATGTATATGTATATGTATATGTATATGTATATGTATATGTATATGTATATGTATATGTATATGTATATGTATATGTATATGTATATGTATATGTATATGTATATGTATATGTATATGTATATGTATATGTATATGTATATGTATATGTATATGTATATGTATATGTATATGTATATGTATATGTATATGTATATGTATATGTATATGTATATGTATATGTATATGTATATGTATATGTATATGTATATGTATATGTATATGTATATGTATATGTATATGTATATGTATATGTATATGTATATGTATATGTATATGTATATGTATATGTATATGTATATGTATATGTATATGTATATGTATATGTATATGTATATGTATATGTATATGTATATGTATATGTATATGTATATGTATATGTATATGTATATGTATATGTATATGTATATGTATATGTATATGTATATGTATATGTATATGTATATGTATATGTATATGTATATGTATATGTATATGTATATGTATATGTATATGTATATGTATATGTATATGTATATGTATATGTATATGTATATGTATATGTATATGTATATGTATATGTATATGTATATGTATATGTATATGTATATGTATATGTATATGTATATGTATATGTATATGTATATGTATATGTATATGTATATGTATATGTATATGTATATGTATATGTATATGTATATGTATATGTATATGTATATGTATATGTATATGTATATGTATATGTATATGTATATGTATATGTATATGTATATGTATATGTATATGTATATGTATATGTATATGTATATGTATATGTATATGTATATGTATATGTATATGTATATGTATATGTATATGTATATGTATATGTATATGTATATGTATATGTATATGTATATGTATATGTATATGTATATGTATATGTATATGTATATGTATATGTATATGTATATGTATATGTATATGTATATGTATATGTATATGTATATGTATATGTATATGTATATGTATATGTATATGTATATGTATATGTATATGTATATGTATATGTATATGTATATGTATATGTATATGTATATTATATGTATATGTATATGTATATGTATATGTATATGTATATGTATATGTATATGTATATGTATATGTATATGTATATGTATATGTATATGTATATGTATATGTATATGTATATGTATATGTATATGTATATGTATATGTATATGTATATGTATATGTATATGTATATGTATATGTATATGTATATGTATATGTATATGTATATGTATATGTATATGTATATGTATATGTATATGTATATGTATATGTATATGTATATGTATATGTATATGTATATGTATATGTATATGTATATGTATATGTATATGTATATGTATATGTATATGTATATGTATATGTATATGTATATGTATATGTATATGTATATGTATATGTATATGTATATGTATATGTATATGTATATGTATATGTATATGTATATGTATATGTATATGTATATGTATATGTATATGTATATGTATATGTATATGTATATGTATATGTATATGTATATGTATATGTATATGTATATGTATATGTATATGTATATGTATATGTATATGTATATGTATATGTATATGTATATGTATATGTATATGTATATGTATATGTATATGTATATGTATATGTATATGTATATGTATATGTATATGTATATGTATATGTATATGTATATGTATATGTATATGTATATGTATATGTATATGTATATGTATATGTATATGTATATGTATATGTATATGTATATGTATATGTATATGTATATGTATATGTATATGTATATGTATATGTATATGTATATGTATATGTATATGTATATGTATATGTATATGTATATGTATATGTATATGTATATGTATATGTATATGTATATGTATATGTATATGTATATGTATATGTATATGTATATGTATATGTATATGTATATGTATATGTATATGTATATGTATATGTATATGTATATGTATATGTATATGTATATGTATATCTATATGTATATGTATATGTATATGTTTAATCACCAATTAAACCAACATACAGTATCTACTATTTGAACAATTAATTAACTTAATTTTGTTAGTTCTATGACCCAAATATTTTCATTGTTAAACAAGACTTAATTTTTAATCCATTAATTTAAATCCCTGAATTTTACCAATGAATACATTCCTTTAATTCACTTATATTTTATTTAAAAACAATAACGGGAATATTTTATGTGACTTGTTGTATACTCTTTTTTTCTCATTATACCCTATACCACTATGTGGTTTGGGTATAATGACTTTGTGCTGCTGTTTGTGACACCCAAAAATATTTGACCTAGACCCATCTTTAATTATACCGATCGAATCAAAATCACTTTCTGAGTTGATTTAACAATGTCCGTCCGTCCGTCCGTCCGTCCGTCCGTCTGTGTGTCCATGTAAAGCTTGTAATCAAACTGCAGGTCGCAAATATGAATATATTTTGATGAAATTTGGTATATAAGCTTTTATCGGCCATGGGATGAACGCTGTTGAAATTGGTGAGAATCAGTCCATGTTCAGACCTAGCCCCCATACAAATTACCCATATGAAATCGACATAAATTTCCATAAGATCCAAATTGTCATATAGATCTTACGCAAATTGGGTTTGTATGCGTTCATTACATCCACTAATGAGTAGTCCAAAAATGATCCCTTTGACCCCATATAGAGCTGCTTCCCGATCTTCAGTTAAATCTATTAAAAAACAAAAATATTGCACTGATTCTTCTCAAATTTTGTTTGTACATATTTTTGCAAAATACAAGAGACTTTACCAAACATGATCAGGATCGGTCCATTTTTGGACCTAGCCCCTATATAGATATAGCATCCGATTTGAACTTTTTTATATCTGCAGCCAAAAAAATTAATAAAAATCCCACTCAAATTTGGTTTTTGCTTATTTTCTATGTCCAGTTAGTTGGGCCTAAGAGATAGGGTTTCTAAACGCATGGTATAGGGTATCGTATAGTCGGTCTAGACCGACTATAATTTTCTTACTTGTTCCATTTCTTCTTCATAAATTTTTTAACTAGCATATCTAAGTACATATATGGTAGTTTTTAATCATTCTAGTTTTGACAACATACACAACAAGTTAAACATAAAAAACAAAAAAATTGAATTTATCACATCTACTACATATAACAATAATTATTAAATAAAACAAAAAAAAATCTTATTGAAAAGTGCTTTTAAATTAAATCATTAATAAAAGAAAAGGTTAGTACAAAAACATATGGTCCTCGCGAACCGGATTAATAAGGAAGTGTAAGTGGCTGACCATTTAAAAAAAAAAAAAATTTTTAGTGCGGACAAAGCTGGTGAACAATTGAAAGATTTAGTGGACAATAAAATTAAAATAATTTGTGTGGACAAAACAACAAGTTAGTGGACAATAAAATTAAAATAATTTGTGTGGACAAAACAACAATTTGGTGGACAATAAAATTTAAAGTAATTTGTGTGGACAAAACAACAATTTGGTGGACAATAAAATAAATTCGGTGGACATTTCAAAAAACATTTTGTGCGGACATTAAACATTTATGTTGACATTTATATAAAATATAATTGTGTGGACACGGTATAAAAAAAAAATATTTGTTTAAACATATTAAAATTTAAAGTGGACATTGCAAACATTTTGTACAAACATTTTTGTGGACATTAAGCAAAAAATAGTTGTGTGGACATTTAAATAATTTCTGTGTGAACATTCATAAAAATATTGTTTGTGACCTTGAAGATGTCTTTAAGACACAAAATTGGAAAAAAAAATTAACGGCATCATCATCAACAATACAACAACAACAACAACAGATAAGTACATATACTTGAAAGCAAAACAGTAAGTACAACAAATTAAAACCACAGTTTAAAAAAAAAAGCACACACACCAATATAAACGGTTATAATAAATTTCACAGCAAAAGATCATACGAGATACCCGTTATAATTTATACACATTTTTGTCCATTACTCAAATAGAGTTACCACACAACACACATTTTGATAATTTTCTGGGCACCCTTACGGGAAAACTTAAGCGGTTAACACAATCTTAAATTTGTTTGACAAGATTCAAGCCTATTTTAATTCCAAACAATTTTAAATCGAATTTCGCTTTATTCAAAAAAAAAAGATGGATTTATTAAACAAATTTTCACATTGCTACAATGACATCGTAGACTTTGAAGAAGTTCATGCTTCTAATGGGGCTGAAGACAACGTACATGCTCTTCAAGTTCTCCGAATTGAATTAGAATACATGTGGACTCAACTCAAGAGATCCTACGAAGATTGTCGCGATTTTAAAGGAACAGAAAACGACGTTCCTATTGACCTCGAAAAGTTAAGGACTTCTTACAAAAAGGCTTTAACCGTATATAAACGAGGACTTAGTTCAATCAATTCGGAAATTGATATCTTATCGCCACCCAGAACTCCTGTCGAAAAAACAGAGCGATCAACTTTAAATCCAAATCCATCTTTTCCTGAAAATAAAACCCACCAAACAATTAAACTCCCACCATGCGACACCGATATATTTTATGGAAACTACAAAACCTGGCCGACCTTTCGTGACCTCTTCTCCACGCTTTACGCTGAAAATACATCACTAAGCAAGGTCGAAAAACTCTGTCATCTCAACCATAAAACAGCCGGTGAAGCTAGAGAAATTATTTCGCACATCCCCTTGACTCATGACGGTTTTGATTTGGCATGGAAATGCTTAGTAGATCGGTACGAAAATAGACGCATGCAGGTTAATGAGCAATTAAAAACATTATTCACTTTACCATCGGTAATAATAGACTCAGGTGCCTCTCTTAAAAATTTACAACGTACAGTGGAAGGCTGCATGCAATCCTTGAAAACACTTAACATAAATACCGATAGCTGGGATCCCATTCTAATATTTTTGTGCTCAAGCAAAATACCCAACAACTATTTAGAAGATTTTGAAAACACCCTGCAAGATAGTTCTAAAACACCCTGCTGGAAAGACTTCGACAAATTTTTGACACAAAAATTCAAAATATTAGAATCAGTGGGAAACATTAAAGAAGCAAACTGCAAACCCCCTAAATCAAAGCAAGAGTCAGGAAAACCAACCCAGAAACATACAAACACTTTTCACGTAAACACAAATTCGTCACAAAATAATTCTGTCCAAAAATTCAACCAACGATTCTCAAACAACAATAAGAGCAAGCTGGACTCAACTTGCCAACTTTGTAAACAGAATCACCCGCTTAGACTTTGCCCTCAATTTTTAACAAAAACTGTTAATGACAGAATACACGTTGTCAAAACTACGAACTGTTGCTACAACTGTCTGTCCTCAAAACATGGCGTCAAGGATTGTAAAAGTATTTATAGTTGTAGAATCTGCAATCAAAGACACAACACTTTATTGCATAAAGGTAATGAGGCGCAATCAACCCTCACCTTATCAAAAGCTGACGCACGACCTAGTACTATTGCTCAAGCTTCAACAAAACGGTCCACTTTCAATCCACAAATCCCTAGTTTAACATCCTTGACACTTCAGGACCAAAAAATATCCCCACACACATTCAGAGAACGAGAAACTTTGTTATTCACAGCTGTTGTTCAAATTGAATGTAACGGTCAACGCTACGATGCACGAGCCATCATTGACCCGGGTTCACAATCCACATTCATATCCGAAAAGCTGAAAAATCTTCTTCGACTCCCATCCAAACGAAATTTAGTTCACGTTACAGGTTTAAGTCCCAACATTGCTGAAACTTCTACAAAATCTTGCCTGTTTAACCTGTGTTCAAAAACTGACCCCAACTTTAAATTAGAAGTCTGGGCACCAGTTTTGAAAAATTTACCATCCAACTTGCCACCTAAAAATCTTGACCATACACTTTTAGAAGAAGTCTCAAAACTACAACTAGCTGATCCCAATTTCAATATCAGCAGACCTGTAGATATGTTGATTGGACTCGACCTTGGTCCATTCATATACAGTTTTGAACACCCAATGCGGTCCATTGGATCCCTTTTGACACAAAAAACAGTCTTCAGCTGGATTGTGGGGGGACCTGTTACCCAATCTAACAAAAAGTCAATCATTTCTCTGTATAACGCGGTAGCCTTGGACAAACTTTTGACTCAATTTTGGGAGGTGGAGGAGACCCCAAAAGCAGTTTTGAGGTCAGAAGCAGATTTATTTTGCGAAGACAATTTTAAAGCCACCGTTCAAAGAAATAACTCAGGAAGATACATAGTTACCCTACCGTTTAAAAAAGACTTTGAAATCGGGCACTCTAGAAATATTGCTATGGCACAGTATCTCAGGATGGAAAAAATGCTCAGTACAAAACCAGACATAAAAACGCAATACAACCAAGCCATCCTAGAGTACTTGGAATTAGGACATATGAAAAAAGTATCACACTCGGACATAAATAAAACTCCGAATTATTATCTGCCGCATCACGCAATAATAAAACCTGAGCGCTTAACCACCAAACTTCGAGTAGTGTTCAACGCGTCGTGTCCCACTTCAAATAAAAAAAGTTTAAACGATAATTTACACACAGGACCCATTCTTCAACAGGACGTAGTTCTTCAAACCCTAAAGTGGAGGTTCTTTAAATTCGTTTACAATGCAGACATTACCAAAATGTATCGACAAATCCTGGTGAATCCGAATCAGACACAATATCAACGAATACTATTTCGAAAATCACCCTCTGATCCAATAGAAGATTTTGGACTCCAAACAGTTACCTTTGGTATAAATTGTGCCCCTTTCTTGGCTCTTAGAACATTATTACAACTAGCTGATGACGTAAAAACCTCTCTACCCTTGGCATTCGAAACTTTGACACAAAATATGTACGTCGATGATATATTGGGAGGAGGACACACTTTACAACATGCCGTAGAAACTAGAAAACAATTAAATCAGGCATTAGAATCTGCAGGATTCAGTCTTATGAAATGGACATCAAATGATCCCAAAGTTATAAATGATCTACCGCAAAATTCTTTATTATCAGTAGACTGTCTTCACCTTTCTGAAAATATTAACACTAAAACTCTGGGCATAAAATGGAACATTTCATCGGACTCCTTTTCATTCCCTCAACCATCTATCAATATCAAACCATCATATACAAAACGAGAAGTTTTATCAGTCATCGCAAGATTTTTTGACCCTTGTGGATGGTTAGCTCCTGTCATTATTGTTGCAAAATTAATCATGCAAATAATTTGGTTAGAAAAGGTTGACTGGGACGAAAGTCTGACACCCTTAACTTGCATTTACTGGGAAAAATTCATTAAAACTTGTCCTCAATTACAACAAATAAAGGTACCACGATGGATAGGATTCACCCCATCTAGCAGCGTTGAAATACATGGGTTTTGCGACTCATCGGAAAAAGCCTACGCTGCAACTCTTTATATTCGAATCGAGAACGCAAATCAAATTCAAACCCATTTATTAACAGCAAAGACTCGCGTCGCCCCGATTAAGAAAATTTCTTTACCTCGACTCGAACTTTGTGGAGCGGTCCTCCTGGCAAAATTGACTTCATCAATTTTACCAAATCTAAAAATAAAAAATTATGAAACCTTCTATTGGACAGATTCCACAATTGTCCTAGCTTGGCTACGTAAACCACCATGTTCTTGGACCACCTTTGTAGGAAACCGAATATCCGAAATTTCGGATAAAACAGGAACCAATAAATGGCAACATGTCGACTCGCGCGATAATCCAGCTGATATTGCTAGTCGTGGATGTTCTCCAAAAGAATTGGATACTCACAATTTATGGTGGCACGGACCGTCTTGGCTAAAATTATCCAAACAATATTGGCCTCAACAACAAAACCCGATAGAAACAACAGTCGAAGTAATAACAATAAAATCACTTGTTACAACCACATTCGAAGACCCCCTTGATCGATTTTCGACGCTTGCACGCGCCTATAGAGTACTTTCTTACGTATTTAGATTCTGGAGAAATACGAGTATCACCAGAAAAGATTTATGGACCAAAGAAATAGAAATATCATCAGCCGAAATAAAATTTATCAAAAATCGAATTATAAAGTTGGCACAACAACATTATTTCCCTGAAGAATATCGACACATGTTACAAAAAACAAAAATCTCATCAAATAGCTCAATTTTGACTTTCAACCCATTCATTGACTCATTCGGAATCATACGCGCAAATGGTCGTCTCGTTAAATCATCTGCATTAACCTACAATTAACGACATCCAATTACCTTGCCGCAAAACTCAAGATTATCTAGATTACTAGTTGAACACACCCACAAAATAACTTTACATGGAGGTAACCAATTAATGATAAGAGTCATTCGAACAGATGACCCTAATGATCTTTCCCCGTTGACCCCTGGACACTTTCTTATAGGTACTCCATTGCTGACACCAGCGGAACCCGATCTAAGCAACGAAAATTTAGCTATTATAAATCGCTGGAAACGCATACAAATCATTTATCACTCTTTCTGTCAACGCTGGAAATCCGAATATCTTAAAGAACTTCATCGTCGCTATAAATGGAAATACAAAACGAAAAATATCAATATAAATGATCTAGTAATTCTAAAAGAGACACATTTATCACCCAACGAATGGAAAATGGGTCGAATTATCAATGTTCACCCTGGATCCGACCAAAACAATCGAGTTGTTGATCTAAAAACCGCCAACGGACTAATTCGTAGACCCATACATAGACTCATACCCTTATCATTCGACTGACCCAAAAAATAATACCTATAACTTCTAAATTACAAATTCCAATTTAACCTCTTCCATCCGTTTAATTTCAGAAATGGCATCAAATAATAATAATTGCAGACCCAGCCATTGGCAATATTCATGCGCACTGTGTAAGCAAGACCATCCGCTTAAAACATGTAAAGAGTTCCTACAACTAAGACCTTCAGAACGTTATGAAGCAGTCCTACACTATGCTTATTGTCAAAATTGCCTGGCACGATCCCACAAAAAACAGAATGTACCACCGAAAATGTATGCAAATATTGTCGAGAAAAACACCACTCCTCACTACATGATGCGCCACAGATCAAGGTTTCAAATTATCATCCATCTACATCAAAAAATATAAATCAGACTCAAAATCCGACTCAAAATACGACCCTTCAACTCAAAAAACTCGAACCCACAAAACCATTTAACTGGGCTCTAGTTTTCCGACCAACCGCAATGGTTCGAATCGCCAATCGCGTAGAACAACGGTCCAATATACGAGCAGTCATAACGAAATTACCATTTTCGAGAATAGCCGCGAGTACCCAACAACGACACAATTAGAAGTCGTATCCTACAAAAATGAAAAGTTTGCGAAAATACAAATTGCTGCAATATCAACAAAAAAAAAATGGACGGCTGGCATACACGCCAAATTAACAAATTCATTGCCAAAAAAACCGTATGACAAACCAATAGAAGAAGACCCAACAGAAGATTTCACGAGAGATTCTCTAGCTGACCCAGACCCAAGAAATAACACGCCCTATGAATTAGAGCTCGGTGCAGATGTCTTCCATTTACTACATCGGAATGGATCTCTCACCACCAACTTAAAAACGTAATCGCCGAATGTACAGCATTGGGATACACCTTCACCGGACCAGTACGAGATATTTTTTAACTCATCACCGAGGGGCCGGTATGTTTAATCACCAATAAAACCAACATACAGTATCTACTATTTGAACAATTAATTAACTTAATTTTGTTAGTTCTATGACCCAAATATTTTCATTGTTAAACAAGACTTAATTTTTAATCCATTAATTTAAATCCCTGAATTTTACCAATGAATACATTCCTTTAATTCACTTATATTTTATTTAAAAACAAAAACGGGAATATTTTATGTGACTTGTTGTATACTCTTTTTTCTCATTCCATTTCTTCTTCATAAATTTTTTAACTAGCATATCTAAGTACATATATGGTAGTTTTTAATCATTCTAGTTTTGACAACATACACAACAAGTTAAACATAAAAAACAAAAAAATTGAATTTATCACATCTACTACATATAACAATAATTATTAAATAAAACAAAAAAAAAATCTTATTGAAAAGTGCTTTTAAATTAAATCATTAATAAAAGAAAAGGTTAGTACAAAAACAGTATATGTATATGTATATGTATATGTATATGTATATGTATATGTATATGTATATGTATATGTATATGTATATGTATATGTATATGTATATGTATATGTATATGTATATGTATATGTATATGTATATGTATATGTATATGTATATGTATATGTATATGTATATGTATATGTATATGTATATGTATATGTATATGTATATGTATATGTATATGTATATGTATATGTATATGTATATGTATATGTATATGTATATGTATATGTATATGTATATGTATATGTATATGTATATGTATATGTATATGTATATGTATATGTATATGTATATGTATATGTATATGTATATGTATATGTATATGTATATGTATATGTATATGTATATGTATATGTATATGTATATGTATATGTATATGATATGTATATGTATATGTATATGTATATGTATATGTATATGTATATGTATATGTATATGTATATGTATATGTATATGTATATGTATATGTATATGTATATGTATATGTATATGTATATGTATATGTATATGTATATGTATATGTATATGTATATGTATATGTATATGTATATGTATATGTATATGTATATGTATATGTATATGTATATGTATATGTATATGTATATGTATATGTATATGTATATGTATATGTATATGTATATGTATATGTATATGTATATGTATATGTATATGT